>CAUYQG010160212.1:0-23720 GCA_963574415.1 Tarsius wallacei | reverse complement strand
TGTATGTATATGTATATGTATAGTACATTTTGTTTATGTTTTCACATTTATTAGCATTACATTTTTCATATTTCCTACTTTTTGTCTGCAATATCCCACCTAAAAGTAATTTTGTTGCGTATGTTTGAGGTTTGCAATGTGATCTTTTAGAATACATATAGACAGTAAAATGGTTACAGTAGTGAAATAGATTGAGATGTTTATCATTGCACGTAGTTACTTTTTTGTGACAAGAGGAGCTAAAATCTTATTTGTCAAAAATCTGTGATACAATACAATTTTATCCACTTTCGTCCTCCTGGTGTCCGTTAGACCTGGAGACTTTTCATCCGACACATCTGCTGTGCTGTATGCTTTGACCTATACCTCCCGTTTCCTATCCCCCCTGACAACCACTGATCTTCCCCTGTCTCTGTGTTTGAGCCCTTTTAAAAAACATTCCATGCATAAATGAGACATACTTTATCTTTCTGTGTCTGGATTATTTCACTTAACATAACATCCTCCAGGTCCAATAAAATGGCAGGACCTCCTTCTTTAAGGCCAAATCATCTTCCAGTGTGTGTGTATGCAACATTCTATGCACACACAAAACATTTTCTTTGTCCGTTTGTCCTTTAACAGGCCTTTGGGTTGTTTCCATATCTTGGATGTTTTGAGTATTGCTGCAGTGAGCATGGGGTGCAGGTATCTTTATGAGGTGCTGATTTCATCTCCTTTGGTTATATACCCAGAAGAGGCATTGCTGGGTCATATGGCACTTTATTTTAAAGTTCTTTAGGAATGTCCATGCTATTTTTCATAATGGCTGTCCCCCTACGTTTCTTTTCTAATATCATATATATTAAGGAAAATAAATTTTTACCATGAATTTGTCTGTTTTATCACAATCTACTTTTGACTCATTGATACTCTGGTGTCTTATGAAATGTCTTCTCATGTCTTTATTGTGAGCTTATGGTTAGTTTTGTAACTTCTTGAAGATGGTGTTCAATTCATTTTTAGCCTCGATTCTTTTCTGTTACAAATTCTTAATTCTATAGAATTCCCTCTAAGTATATCACTTTAAATATATCCTACAGTTATGATATGTGATACTCTTATTTTTGTGTTTTTAAACAATCACTCTTAAGGGCAAAATCAAGTAAATTTTCTATTTGTCTTCTTACAGCCTGACCCCCCCCCCACCCAAATCATCTTTGTAGTTTAAAATATCTCAGAATTTATCTCTATAATATTCCAATTACGATTGCCATTATAAGGGACTACTAATGAACATTAAAACATTGTTTGTGTAATATAGATGGGACATTAATATGGAAGTCATTCACTTACAATATTTATCTCCTGATAATACATGCACTATCCTAAAAAGTAGTTTTCTCCAATATCACTTTGAACAAAACTTGAATCTCTTTGGCAGCACTTATCCTTCTATGCATGTACCAGACCTTATGCTGATTGTGAAGGCGAGGTCGTTAAAAATACATTTTGAAGGGAGTCAGATTGCCAGGTTTCTTGGTTTAGTTTTGGAGTTTGAAATAATTGATCTGTTAGATCAATGAACCTTGAAGAAACCTACTTCTGGCTCCAGGACGTGAAGGTGGCTGGGAAATCCTGCCTACGATGGGGCGTCCTTGTAAGCTCCAGAGGGGTGGGAGGGACAGGAGCCACAGGCCACAGAGACCCTCAGCTGAGAGGGCTGGGCAGCTGGGGAGAGCTGTGGAGGGAGAGGGAGGTTTTCTCCAGGTTTCCACTGAGGAACTGATTTCTTCTTCAGGTGTGGAGCCCACCCCGTCAGCTCTTTGTGGTCTTCTCCTGTGTTCTGAGTTTTCTCTCAAGTGGTGTTCTCTAAGATGGTTCTGTTTCTGCATGTGCCTTTTACACAGCCTGAGGCTTCCTACCAACTCCGTGCTCTTGGATGGGGCAGCAAGGCTTTGTGCCAGATGTTTTTCTCTTCTTACGCTGATTGCAAAAGACTGAACAAACCTGGGAGACTATTGATGATAGGTGCACACCTGGCTGACCCCAGGAGGCCGTGGAAAGTGGGTGGCCCCAGGTTGTGCTGCTTGGCCATTGCCTTCTGCAGTGCTGCAGGACCAGCCCAACCGAGGGTGGTTCCTTGGTGCCGTTGCAGCCCACCACAGGTCTAGCTCCCATACCCAACAAAGCACTGCAAGCCCCAGAGCCACCTGTCAACCGGCCAGGATGTGCAGAGAGCTGCCTGGAGAGAAGGACAAGGATGATAACGAATCCCCCCTTGCTGTGTATGTGGAGGGTTCCCTCTCCTTCTCTCTGCTTTTCCATTTTCTCAGCTTTATTGAGAAATACAGTAAAAAGAAAAAAGTAAGGGAATATATTTTATATTATATAAAATATAAAAATAAATTAGCCAGGCATGGTAGCGCTCACCTGTAGTTCTGGCTACTTGGAAGGCCGAGGCAGAAGGATAGCCAGAAACCAGCAGGTCGATGCTGGGGTAGCCGTGAGCATGCCACTGCACTCCAGCCTGGGCGACAGAGTGAGACTCCAACCCAAAACAAAATAACATAAAAAATAAAAGATAAAAATATTCCCTTATCCACAATGTTGCTTTCTGAGGTTTCAGTTACCCATGGTCAACTTCGGTCTGAAAATATTGAATGGAAAATTCCAGAAATAAGCAACTTATTTTATTATTTATTTATTTTTGAGTCAGGGTCTCACTCTGTCACCCAGGCTTGAGTGTAGTGGCACAATCACAGCTCACTGCAGCCTCAACCTCTCAGGCTCAGGTGATCCTTCCAACTCAGCCTCCTGAACAGCTGGGACTATAGATGCATGCCACCACACCCAGCTATTTTTTTTTTTTTATAGTGATGAGCTCTTGCCATGTTGTCTAGGCTAGTCTCGAGCTCCTGGTCTCAAGCAGTCCTCTTGCCTGGTATTACAGGTGTGAGTCACTTCACCTGGCGGAGAAATAAGCATTTTACAAGCTTTAAGTTGGATACCATTCTGAGTATTGTGTTGCAGTCTCACATTGTCTGGCTCTGTCCCGCCCTGGGTGTGTCTCCCTTTGTCCATCATGTCCAAGCTATCTTCATTACTTATTAGTCACTTAGTAACAATTCTGGTTGCCAGATCTACTGTGATGGTGTTGCAGTGCTTGTGTTCAAGGAACCCTGATTTTACCTAATAATGGCCCCAAAGCACATGAACAGTGATGCTGACAATTCAGATATGCCAGGGAGAAGCTGTAAAGTGCTTCCATTAAGTGAGAAGGTGGAAGTTCTCTACTTAGTGAGGAAAGAAAAAAATTGCATGCTGAGGTTGCTCAGATCTACAGTACAATAAGATGTTGAGAGAGAGAGAGAGAGAGAGAGAGAGAGAGAGAGCGAGCATGCCTGCAAGCACATTCGTGTAACTTTATTACAGCATGCAGTTACAGTTGTTCTGGTTTAGTGGCTATTGTTGTCAATCTCTTACTGTGCCTAACTTATAAATTAAACTTTATTGTATATATACAGGAAGAACCCAGTACATATATGCATATAGGGTTTAACATACAATTGTTAATATTTTGCAATATTTGTTTTATTTCTCAACTATTCAGACGCACAAATACACTTACAAATGGTATGACACACATGGATCACCTCTCCATCCGTTTCTAGCATCTATCCGTCAGTCTGTTAATCATACCAAAGTAAATTACAAATGTCTGACACTTTGTCACATACCTCTAAAAATAAGGGCATTTTCCTCCATTACCATTTATCATCATCTCACCTAACAGATTAATAATCCCCTAGTGCTTGATATTCGGGACCTATTCAAATGTTCCCAGTTGCCCCAACAGTATACAGTATTTGATAGCTTTGTTTCCAACTGGGATAGATCATATGACCGTTTGCATATCCTATTTTGTTAAGGGACTGTGTCAGATGTTTCCTTACTTTTTCCCTTGGGTTGGTTGTGAAGTGTGTGTGTAAGTTTATAAAAAGTTTTTTAGGTATTCTATATGTAAGTGTTTTGTCAGATACAAGTGTTGCTGGCATCTGTTTTGTGGTTTTCTTTTTGATTTTTAAATGGTATCTGTTGATCAACAAAAGTTCTTAATTTTATGAAAGTCCAATTTATCACTGTTTCCTCTTTCAGCTGGTGCTTTGAAAGCCCTGTTTAATAGCTTTGCCAATCCCAAGCCATGAAATAGTCTTATTTTTTTTTCTTGAAGATGTATTGTGCTAACTTTCATTTTAGGTCTATGATCCATTAAAAACTAATTTTTGAAATGTGTTGACGCTTGGATTTTGGCATAGCCTTTGATTTATTTTAGTACATTTTCTTGTAAGTTTTCTACTTAAAAATTCTACAGTTTTGGGTGTAATATTTTATATATATCATTTAGGTCAAGTTGGATAATCATTTTGTTCAGGTAGTCTAGTCTGTATTATTATTGCTTTTTCATGTCTTCTTGTTTCATCAGTTATTGAGAGTTAAAATCTCCAGCTACGTTTGTGAATTATTCTACTTCTTCTTTTAGTTCTGTTCATTTTTGCTTTATAATTTAAAAGTTACGTTATTAGGTATATACAAATTTAAAATTGTTATAGCTTCTGGATGATTTGTCCTTTTATCCTTATAAAATGTCTCACTTGACATCTTCCTATTATTCTTGTATTGAAGCCTGTTTTGTCTGACAATAATATATTCACGCTATTCTTCTTTTGGTTAATGTTTGCTTTGCTTTCCATCACTTTGTGTTCTTATATTCACGTGTCCTGTAAACAGCAGATAGGTGGTTTTGTTTTTTAAATCCAGCCTGACAGTCTCTTTCAATTGGATTGTTGACTCCATTTGTGTTTAGTGTGATTACTGCTGTCCCGGATCTAAATTCACCATTTCACTATTGTTTTTTTTTGGTTCCCTCCGCTCTTTGTTGCTTCACTCCTCTCCTGCTGTCTTTCATAATATTCAAAGTTGTTTTGTTTTTAAGAGGTGAGTCTCACTCTGTCTCCCAGGCTGGGGTGCAGTGGTGTGATCATACCTCAGTCTCTTGGGCTCAAGCAATCCTCCTTCAGCCTCCCTAGTAGTTGGGACTACAGGAGCACACCACCACGCCTGGCTCTTTTTTTTTTTTTTTTTTACTTTTTGCAGAGATGAGGTCTTATTCTGTTGCCCAGGCTGGTCTTGAATTCCTCACCTCAAGTGATCTTTCCACCACTGCCTCCCAACAATAATGTTAAATAATTTTTAACATTATTTCATTATACCTCTTCTATTACCATTTAGTTACATATTGGTGTATTATTCTTTTGGTGGTTACTTTAGAGATTAAAATATGTCCCCTTGATCGGTTAGAGCCTACTTTATATTTGTATTTTTTCCACTTATCCAAGTCACACATAAGTCTTCCCAGAGTTTTAATTCCATTCTCCATTTCTGCCTTATGTTCTGTTGTTGCAATGTCTTACTTATGTTGGAAACCTCCCAAGATAATATTGGTTTTTGCCTTATAAAGTCATTATTGTCACACAGGAAAATACCTATTTCCTTTTCCAGGCCGCTTCTCTCCTTTTCAAATTTCCATTCCTCCACCTGGAATCATTTTCTTTCAGCCTGAAGAACTTCCCCAGTGTTTCTTTGAATCGTCAGGAATTCTTTCAGTTTGTGAGAGTCTACAGACATCTCCATTGTACCTTCTTTTTAAAAAGAGACTTTACTGACTCTTTTCCTAGGCCAGCAGGTTTCTCTTAAAGTATCATTCTACTTTTTTTTTTTTTCCTGGTAGGCTTCTAAGTCAGAAGGAAGATTTACACATTTTGGAAAACTGTCAGAACCGGAGAAAATGTTCAAAGGATTATGGACACTCACATCAACATGTTCACTATGGTCATTTTTAAATTATTGATTGTAACTTGATCCCATTGCTTGAGACTGCAGTATAAAACCAGTTCTTTTAAATGTATTGACAGTATAACCCAGTACATTTTATAAATTTATTCTCAAGTATGCACGTTCATTGCAGAGTTCTACGTATGTCTATTTCATCAAGTTTGCTAATTGTGTGGTTTAAACCTTTTGTATCCTTAACTATAATATTTTGCTTCCTGATCTTTTAGTTACTTAGAGAGATGTGTGTTGAATGGAAAGGCTTATCAAGTTCAACATTATTCCTTGTGTTCATATTTTTTTGAGATTTTAAAAATCACAGTGTTGAAATTTATCAAAGTATTTTCCTGTATCTACTGTCATTTTGTATTAATCATTTTGTTATCTTCTGTAGTCAATAATGCAGTGAATTATGTTGAATCATCCTTCTAATTGTTGGGATAAACGAAATCTGACCATATTTTTTTGTTTTGTAATGCATTTTACACTTGGTTGTTGATGATGTATAGGATTTTTTACATAAGGGAAAAAGAATCTAGGTATGTTTTCTTGTGTTAACCCTACCAGTTTTGAATTCAAAAACTAAATTTCACAGCTTTTTCTCTTGTTAAAGAAGTTTTCTGGAGTATGTTCATAAGAAAGTTTGAAAACTCACTTATGAAACTGTGCCTGGGCCTTTTTAGGAGTAGTAAGGGAGTCATCATTTTATCCAATTTATTTGTATATTAGTAGTTCATACATTTCTTTTGTGGTTCTGTATTTTTTTTTATCTACATCTTTTCTTTTGACTTGGAGTCTCACTCTGTCGCCCAGGCTGGAGTGCTCACAGCCGCCCCAACATTAACCTGCTGGGCTCCAGCGATCCTTCCACCTCAGCCTTCCAAGTAGTTGGAACTACAGACACACATCAACATGTTCATGCTACCACGCCCAGCTAATTTTTGATTTATTGTAAGACGAGATCTCGCCAAGTTGTCCGGGTAGGTCTTGAACCCACAGGCTCAGGGACTTCACTCGCCTTGGCCTCCCAGAGTGCTCGGATTACAGGCTGAGCCACCAAGCCTGGCCAATTCTCTCATCTTTCTTAATTGGAATCAATCTTCCCAATGTTTTGTCTATCTAGTTTTTTCCCAAAGAAATAGCATTTTTTTAAACTCTCTATTATTTTGTTAGTCTGTGTTCACAAATTTGCCCTTGCATTTTCCCTTTCATTTTGTTTCCGAAGAGTTGTTCTGTTGCGGTTTTTCTTATTTCTCTCTGTTTCTCTTTTGGCTTTATGATATACCCATCTATTTTCCCCAGAATACATACTTCTTTCTAGATTTGTCCCACAGATCCATCAGGTGCTGTATATCTCATCACCTATTGGGCAGGGGGAAGAACTCATAGAGCTTCCGTCTTTGGTGGGGGATCAGCTTCCTGTGGCTCAGCCCTCAGGCATCGGATTGGTCCTGTAATGCAGCTTTTGCCTGGCCACGACTCAGGGCCCTCCAGAGGGTTAGCCCAGAGCTTAGCATTTGGGCCCCAAATCATCCTCTTGCTCTGCCTCACTGCCCTGCTTAGACACCACTAACCCCATCACTAACCACCACACACAAAGCCCACCATACTCTCTGCATCCTGGGGAGGCTCTCGGGCCACTCTGTGAACAGACAGGATTGTGAAAACCCTGCCTGTGCTGCTCCTGAGGATGAGCACTCCTCACTGACCTGGGGCCCCTGGCCATGCTCCGCACACACCCAAAATGTATCTGTGCCACTCTTGGTAGGATGTGAGGGCGCCAGGGTTATGAAGAGATGTCCTTGCAGATGCAGTGCGGTTCTGTCCTCTGCAGTGGCATTGCTGAATCTGGCCACTGAATCTGGAGAGTGTCTTTAGGACTCTCTGGTTCAAACTCCAAGTTCAAGTTGGAGTCCACTTGGGAGGTCGATAGCCACTCCCCAGAGCCATTTGCCCCAAGGAACACAAGAGGCTGGTGTTTCTGAGGGTCAAGGAGTGGCAAGCCGTGTGCCCCAACCGAGGAAAAGAGGACAGCGGACACGTGTCACATGTGAGTGCCCAACCACATCAGAAATGGAGACAGCAGGTAAGGGGACTCCAAGCAGCTCTCCTGCCTGCCCCTCTCTCCACCAGTGCCTCCCCCTCCCCTCCTCTCTCATCCCTGCAGGCTCGAAGACTTCCTTCTCATGGGGGGATATTAGGTATTAACTCACTTCTAAACTCCAGACATTTCTATGCCAACCTTATGGGTTTTCCACATTTTTGTACTTTTATTTATTTTATTTAAAATAAGCTTTTGTTATTCCATGAATGTCTTCCCAACGATGTACTACATATGATGTATAATCACTAACGTAAATGGGAATTCAGCCTCACTTGCTGTATGTAGAATATAAAACTAGGTCTAGTGAAAACAGCAATATGATTAAATTCTGCCTGGCTGCAGGTGTCAGTAGTCTCAAGCCTGGTCTTGCCGAAGAGAAAGATTGGCAGGTGTTGGAGTCTTGGTGAACTGTCCCAGCCCTTGGCTCTCTCTAAGATGTCACAAGGACACAGTGAGTCTGGCACCGACTGTGGCCCAACCTGAGATTTGGAGGCTGGCCTGGAACATCTGGACGTGGCAACCTCCACTTCTGGTGGCCCTAAGTTGAAGCCTGGGGTTTTAGTTCTGCCCAGTGTGTGGGGCAGAGGTCAGAAATGAAGTTTCTATGTCTTTCCTAGCCCTGTAAAAGCCAGGAGCACCCTCCCCTCCCCTCCTTTCATCATAGGCTTCTGACTCAATTTCCCACTCATACTCCGTCCCTGTGCTGGGACTTGAAGCCCAGCCTGCCTCCACCAGGACACTCTGTGGACAAGCCACCCTTTCTCCATGGAAGCTGCTCTCTTGGACACGTCAGCCAGCCAGGCTGGGGAAGCTGTCTCCCCTAACTCCACCCCAGGCTTGGGTTGCCCCTGCCCGCCCATGAGATGCCCACACAGCCAGGGGTTGAGTGGAGTCACCTTGAGGGGCAGGGGCAGAGGCGGAGTGAACAAACTTCACCCGGGCCTGGGGGCTGGTCCTCCTCCTGGCTGCTCCTGTTGTCCTTCTCCTGCTGGCTCTGCATCAAGAGCTACACCATCCAGGCTCCCTTGCCAAGTGGCCTCCTGGCAGATTCAGGCAGGGGAGGCACTGGTGAGGGGTCAGAGGGCGAGAAGCTGGCAGAAGCCGAAGCGTTTCTCCCCTTCTCTCTGCTTCCTGGGCTCTGGCTCCCCTGGGCAGCCCCTGCTGTGGTCCAGCTCTCTGTGGATGCCCTGGTATCTGGGTTCTGCCAGCGTTCCCTCCTTCTACCGAGTCTTCAGCCCTGAGGGCAATGGTGGCCTCCTCCGAACAGTTTTATCATCTGAGTAGCCTGTTCTCTGGATTAAATTCCCTTGGCTTACAATGCCTTGAGGGGTTTGTCCCCTGACAGGAGTGCCACATGGAGATGCGATGGAGGAGGCAGAGGGTGTCCCCTGAGGGCAGGCACGCCCGCCTGAGGGTGCTGGCCTGGAGGATGGGGCAGGCCCACCGCAGTATAGAGCCCGGAGGAGGGTGTGGGGTGACTTGAGGGAGGGTCCAAGAAAGCAGGGTTCACTCTGGATTGGTTATTGACAGAAAGCAGGGTAATGCCACAACTGAGTTTCTGGATAAATCCCATCTCCGGGGAGGGGAAACTAGCACGCAGACAAGCTGTCAGGGGCAGAGGAGCGGCAGTCGCTCACTTTGGCTGGAGGGGGGTCGTGTCTTGTGAGTGGCTCAGGGACCCTGTGTTGTCCAGGCTGACATGTAATGAAGCGGCCTTGCTTTGTCTCGGGTCTTCATGGTCTCAGCATGACATTGGCTGATGCTGGTTTTCTGTGAAATTGCTAATGTCTAATAGAACGGCGTGGCCCAGCTGTGAGTGCCCCGCCAGCTTCTGGATGGCAGAGGTTGTCCTTTTTCTTTCTCAAGAGGCATCGTGTAAAACATTTCTGATGATGACCTTCCTCCGCTCAAGCCCCAGTGAGGCTCTGCCTGGCCAACTGGGCCCAGCTCGAGTGCTCCTGAGTCCGGCTCACAGGCAGCTAATATGCCCACACTCACTTTGCAGAAGCAGGCGACTGCACCCATGTTTGCGAATGTAATCCTTGCTACAACTCTGTGGTATGAGTGGCATTAGTAGCCCCATTTTCCAGATGAAGTGACGGAGGCATAAAGAGATTAAGGTCTTGGCCACTGCGGGAAGAGACAGAGCTGGCCTCCGAGTTAGGCCTTTCCCTTATGACGATGATAACAGCAGCTGATGTGTACTTAGCACTTACCTGCATGCCAAGTGCTGAGCCTTATCATACCTTCTGTTGGCATCACAGCTCTAGGAAGCAGGTATTACTGGCATTGCCACTTGACAGGGGAGGACACTGAGTCACCAAGCAGCTAGATGCCTTCAGATCACTCAGCCAAGCACCTGAAGTTCTATTTGCCCTGCAGGATGAGCCTAACTGTCACCCTGGGGAAGCCCCTCACTCCCAGCCTCACTTTGGGGCAGCCTCCAGCTGTACCCCACCAGGCTTCCTGTACACCCCTGTGGCCTCCTGCCTCCAGGTCCATCTTCCTGAAGCTCTGGAAGCTTTGTGAGTGGGCAGCAGCCCAACTGATCTTGTGCCCACATGAGGGGCATGAGCAGAGAGGAGAAGACGTGACAGGAGGTGAGGTGGGGCTGGAGCTTAAGCTCCTGCTGGGGGTGTGTGTGTGGTGGGGGAGGGGAAGTCCACCCTGTGTATCCCACAGAAGCAATGGACTGCAGTGCCTTCAGCTTCTGCTGGGCAGGCAGGAATGAGGGACAGAGGCCGGTGAGCAGGGTGAGGGAACAGGACTGCAGTTTCTGTGGCTCTGGTGGCCAGTCTGAGTTGGACAGCAGGTAGAGAACACAGGCGGGAGCGGGGCCCGGCTGTCACGCTCAGGGCTGGAGGTCAGGAAGCTGTGGGCTCTGTGACGGCCAGGCCAGGATGAACTAGAATGCCTGTAACTGAAGGTCTGTGACATTTCGGCATAATGCTGTGTGCCTGTGGGCTGCTTTGCGTAACGCCCCAGCAGCACTTGGCCTGCTTACGAATTCAGGCTCTGGCCTGCCGCCACTGTCTCATAAGGAAAGCCGTGATGCAAAGGGGCTGCCATTGGTGCCTCATCCACCTGCATCCCTGTCAACCCTAGAGACTTGGCTTGATGAGGGCTAGAAATGCGTTTTCCGCGGTGGGATTGGTGGCTTGTTAATCTGCATAGCAGATGCTGAAAGTGTGTTCTCCTGGAGAAATCACTGCTGGTCCAGGTCTGCAGTTTGACTAGAACATGGTGGCCCTATGCTGTCCTCCGTCCAGTCCCTGGCAGGAGGTTGAGGGTGTTGGATGCTGGCTGTGATGTGCTGGAACATTGGTGTATGACTGGACAGACTCTGGAGAAGGCCTGAGCACTGCAGAGACTCTGTGTAGCTTCCCAGTGGGCCTGTGAACTGTCTTTGGGGCAGTTTTGCTGGAGAATATTTGTGTGCTAAGCTCCAGGAAACAAGGGAGAATCTGGTCTACAACTTGCTCTCAGGGCATCCCGGTGATGAGGCTATGGGATGCTGACCGGGTGGGCACTTGCTACAGACCATTGGCAGCTGCTGTTATCTGCCCAAAAGAAGCCGACAGGTGGCAGGGCTACACTGGCTCAGGGACCCATGGAACGGGGAGGACATGGGTGCACCTGGCTGAGGGGGATGCAAGAAGGCAGGCAGGAGCACACTGCCCCAGAGACCCTCATGCTGCTGCCTACCACAGAGGTGTCCAGGGCTTCCTCAAGGGCAGGGGTCAATTAGAAAGGTGGTGAGCTAGTGTCCCCTGCCGAGCAGCAGCCAGCCAGCACTCAGCCTGCCCAGTAGCCAGCCCCACAGGCTGGAGTGCTGGCAGGACTGTGAGGCCCACCTGCTGCTTACCTACTGGGGTGGTCCTTTTGGCGCCCACCTGCCTGGACAGGTGCAAGGTGACTGATGCTGGCCGTGCCAAGTCCTCTGGGCCCTGAGGCACTGAGCTGGGTCCCACCAGGAGCTAAGAGCAGCTGTGCCTGCCCCTGCCCCAGTCAGCACCCTGGGGACTATGTGGCCACATCTGCATGAGGGGCTGGTCAGCCTGGGACTCACAGATGGATGAGGACTGCTCTCCCCAAGGGCGTAGTCCCCAATCCCAGCAAAGATTCTTCTTACCTAAATACTCTGGGCTGGTGGGGCTGGTGAGTAGGATTTTGGGGAGCTCTGATGGCAGACACAGGCCCCGCTGGGTCTCATCCTTGTAGGTGGGAATCGCCAGAGGTTCTCTGTGACTTGGGAGCAAAGGAGGCCAGACCTTCCCCACAGGCTTAGCCACTTCAGCCAGAGGGTCTGCACCCAGTGGGTTCCTCGTGACTGTTGCCCGAGAGGCCCAATCTGGATGCACCCCCAGGTGGGCCACACCCCAGCTCCTCCCTCTCTCAAGCACACTGCTTACAAGCAGCACAGCCTTGGAGCAGCCCCCAGGACCGGCAATGCACCTGACCAGTGTCTACGTGGTGCCCTGCTTTCCTCACCTACAGAAGGAACAGTGGGGTCACCTGAGAGGAATCCAGGTAGGGACCCTGGGACAGGCTCTGCACTGCTGCATGACTTTACACACTTACCCTATCATGCTGTTTTCTTGTCTGCACAAGGGGTCACTCTAGTCCAGGTGACAGGGTTCTCTGAGGACAGGATGGGTCCTGATACACACTTGACCCCGGCACACAGCAGAACCATCTAGGCTCTGTAGAACTCCTGTGGCTGTTGTGTCCTTGATTGACTTGCTAGGACACTAGCAAGGGGACACTAGCAAGGGGTTGGAGAGCTTGGGGGAGAGGGGAAAATGCAATCCTTTTACAGGTACCCACCCATGGGCCCCTTCCACCTGGTACACAAATACTGCTAAAATTAGCACCACACTCTCCATCCACAGATGAGGAAACAGGCAAAGCAAGGGTGATAATAATGGATTGCAGATGTCAAAATTGTTAAGAGGGTTAATTTCCAATATTCTCACCATAAAAATGATAAGTATGTGAGGCAATGGCTGTAAATTAGCATGCTTTAATCATTCCACATATATCAAAGCATCATATTGCACCGCACAATGGACAATTATGGTCTGTCCATTAAAAATAAAAATAAATAAATCAACAATCAGGGAGAGGCTGTGGGAAGATCAGAGGAAGCTGGCCCAAGCTCCAGGCCTGGCTCTGCTGCCCTCCACACGTGCCCTTGACTTTGTTAGGTTTTGGTTTTGAGATGACTGTTGTGCGGATGGTGGAATGGTCTTCTCTGGGACACCCACAAGGCCCCTGCTTGAATAGCACATATGCCACAGGGCCAGCATCTGAGGCTGGACAGTCCTAGACAGTCCTGAACAGGCCTTCGGTGTGTCCAATCAGTCCTCCATCTTCATGCCACTCAGCGGCAACCTGCCAGTGCCACGCATAGGCTGACTTTTTTCTCATAGATTTCTCTTGATGATCTCACTTCCTGCTAAGGATGTCACGAGGAGACTTCTTACAGAGTTGCAAGTGGGAAAGCCCTGGGCACACCCCATCTCACTTAGAACTCCAGGAAGACCCCTGCTGAAGCACCAGGAAAACAGCAGAGCCTCTGCCCCCCCCAGAGCCAGAACCCCTTGGGGTGGGATGCAAGCAACTTCTTCCCAGTGCCATCCACCCCTGGAGCCAGAGATCACAGCCAAGGGAGAAGAGCTTGGGGTGAAATGCTGCACCGGGGAATTAGGGGGGTGTCCTAAGGGCCAGAGCAGAACACGGGGTGTCAGCGAGCCTGAGAACCCAGTTGGAGGATGGTGACATAAGAAATAGCACAAGCTAGTACCTGGGCTAGCTGCTGTTCCCAGAGGTAAAGGGTTCCAAGGGAAATAAAAGACAAGTGCAGCCCAGCGAGACATGTAGGCCTCCTGCGGCAGCTGCACCCAGCGTGTGACAGCATCAGGGTGGAGGTCTGGAAGCAGGTGGGAGGGCTCGGTGTCGTGGAGCGGGAACATGTGGTTCACAGAAGGCCCTTAAGAAAATGCTGGGAACGGAAATATAATGGAAACAATGAAGACCTCAGTGGCTGGGAAAACAGAATTAATGAGCTGGAAGATGAGGTAGAGGAATGTGCCCAGAGGGCATGAGGAAGGGACAGTGATGGAAAACGTGCATGGAAGATTACGGGGCGTGGTGGGGACACCTCGACGTCAGGACCTAGACTCTCAGGAGAGGAGAAAGAGTGATGGAGAGGACATGTTTGAAGAAGCAATGACCAAAACTTTCCAGAATTAAAGAAACTTTAAAAGATTGAAAAGTGCTGAAAAGCATAGAAAAGGAAACAAAAATGAGATTTAATACTCAGATAGAGAGACATTTCTGAGAGTCTCCTGGGGAGAATACTGTGTCCCACCCAGAAGCAAAGCCCGGGGCAACACCAGCCCCACAGTCCATACCAGCTTGCTCTGCTTGCCCACCCACCTCTGGGTTTCAGATGAGTACAAAACCACAGGTGGACAGGACAGCAGAAGGACTGTAAAAATATAGATGTGAAGATGCAAAGTGCCCTATTGGCTGACCAGATGCAAGAGCACATTCCATACGTTGTAATCAGGTAGGCTCACCTAGTCCTGGAGGTCCCACCCAATGTCCTAAGTCAGCATGAAAATCCCCATTGAGGGGCCACCAAGGGGCACCCCTCGGCCTGCTTTGAGGCCCGCATGTGGATAACAGAAGGCACACCTCTCTCCCACCCATTCCAACATACAGCTGAACACCACCGCCAGCCCGAAAGGTCCTCGGAACCCACCCAACAGGCCTGTTAAGGCTCTCCAAGAATCCAGAAGCTCCTGGGCACCCACCCATCCAGGCCATGCACATCCTAGTCTGCTCCCACCTCACACGGCTTCCTCACCTTCCTGTGGTGCCACTGGGTCACAGACTGACCTTGGCAAAGTACTTACCCCTGGGTCTTGTCTCTGAATGCTGCCTTCACTTTCTTACTTGAGAATGAATGACCAAAACTTTTTGCACCCAATATATTTCATATTTAGTAATGCTGTCTTCGTTATTCGCTGTTATTCTGCAATAAAGTTTACACATGAGCGACTCCCATTCCAGATGAGCCTGGGGTAGATGCGCTTCTCCCTCTTCCTCCTGCCAAGTGTAGTTAGGAACCCTGGACATTGCCTGTAAACACTAGAAGAGTCTGATCCCTGGAGAGGAGAAGGCGATTGGCTGGGCACCATGGGAATGACATGGCGGTGAGTCCTCTGGGACTCTGTTGTTTGTTTTGCCTCCTCAAACCTGGAATGGGTGCTGCAGAAGCCAGCAACCCAGAACTGCCAATGGGAATAGATTAAAAAGAGAAAACAACCTCCTGTCTCTAGCCAAAATGCCAGGAAAGGGGCAGCCTAGCAAGACAAAAAACCCAAAGGTGATTAACTGCCCTTCCTCGGTCAAACACCATGGGAAAAACCGTGGTCAGCCCCCATTAGGAAAGGCAAGTGGAAACCCAGGCTTTCACCCTTTCCTAGCTCTAGGGAGGCACCCCTCCCCTCTCTCCTCTTTGTTCCACCCAGTTGGGGGCATGGGAGAGGCCTACATGGGAAGCTGGGACTTCTTCCCTCCAGTGTCAGTAGCGGCCACGTGGAAATCCTGACTTCTACCCTCACCACCTTCTCCCTCCCTGCTCATGTCAGAGTTGACCCAGTGGGAAGCTGGAACTTTCACCCTCTTAGAAGTTTCTTTTTTAATTTTATGTTTTTTATTTTAAAGATGTGGGGTACAATTCAGGTTTAGGTATACAACCCAGGTTCATTATGCAACTCTGGCAGTTTCCCTCAACTGCCAATCCCACCCCCCCTCCCCTGGCAGTTACCCAGAAGTTTCTAAAGTGTCAGTGAAGGCCACATGGGGAGCAGTAATGAGGTGCCCCTCCCCTTTCCAGCAGGTTGGTATCAGCAGAAACCTAGAGGGGAGACTGGACTCCCACTGGCCCTCCACGGGAGTTCAGGGAGGTCGAGGGGGGGCATGGACTTCCATCCCTACCTGGCAGTACCTAGGCCGTCCTCCTTTTCTGCCACCAGCCTGGTGTCAGAGGAAGCCAACTGAAACAGATTTAAATAAGACCAGAGTCTCAGAAAATGCCCAGAATGTTCAGGATACAAACAAAAATTATTCATTAAGCCCAGAACCAGAAAAGTCTCAGTTTAAATGACAAGATAGAGTCAACAGATGCCAACACTGAGATGACATGAATGTTGGAATTATCTGACTGTAGCTCGGCCATGTAAAAGATGTTTCAATGAACAATTAAGAACATACTTGAAACTAATTGAAAAAATAGAATTTCAGCAAAGAAATAGAAGATATAACAGAGAACCCAGTAAAAACTTTAAGATTGTAATAACTGAAATTTTAAAATGCAGCAGGTAGCCTTAACATCAGAAAGGAGAAAACAAAGAATTAATGAACGTAAAGATAGAACAATAAAGATTACCCAGTCTGAACAACAGTGAGGAGAAAATGTACACAGCCTCAGGGACTAGTGGGTCTGTAACAAAAGATCTAACATTTGGGTTATGAGAGTCTAAAGGAGAGAAGGAGGAGGCTAAGGTCGAAAAAGAGGTCAAAGAAATAATGGCTGAAAATTTCTCAAATTCAGCAAAAGACAACCCTACAGATTCAAGCAGCTGAGCCCACCACCTGGGATAAACCAGAAATTCACACCGAGACATATCACAGTCAAATTTCTGAAAACTAAAGATAAAGAAAAATCTTGACAGCAATAAGATAGAAACGACAGCTTACCTGTGAAAGAACAGCAATTGGAATGATGTGAGATTTTCATTAGATGCCATGGAGGCTGGAAGAAGATGGCACAATAGTTTTCAAGTGTTAAAAGCAAAGAACTGTTAGCCCAAATGAGGGGGAAATCAAGACATTCTCAGGTAAAGGGAACTAACAGGTTATGTTGCCGGAGATCTATCCTCAAAGAATGGCTCAAGGAAAGGAACGGGTAAACAGAAAGGAAATGATGAAAGAAGGAGTCTCGGAACATCAGGAAGGGAGAAGCATAGATACAGAAACTGCAATCAACTTTGCCACTCTCCTTGAATTTCCCAAGTTGTGTTTGGCTGTTGAAGCAAATAGTATAACATTGCCATTATGGTTCCCAATGTATATAGAGGACATATTTAAGACAACTGTGTTTTAAATAGGGGAGGGTAATGTTTCTACATTTCACTCGGAAACTGGTAAAGTGTTGACAAGCAGTAGACTGATAACTTTTTAAAACAAAATTTTTATTTTAAAGATGTGGGGTACAATTCAGGGTTACGTATACAAATGTTTATTATGAAGGTACCCTTGTTGATGAAGTGTGCCCCCCGCCCCCGGCAGATTCCCACTACTGCCAATCCCACCCCCACCCCAGCAGTTTCCCACTACTGACATTTCTTTACCTATAGTATTATGATAATTATTCAAGGTCTGCTTATGAGTGAGAACATGTGATACTCAGTTCTTTGTTTCTGTGATAGATCATTCAGTATTATAGACTGATAACTTATCAATATAGAATGTAAGATCTAGAGCAACCACTAAGAAATCCATACAAGGACAGTACATTTGAAAGTACTATAGATAAATCAAAATGGAATTCTAAAAAATGTTCCAATAACCCACAGGAAGGCAGGCAAAGAGAATATACAGATGAGAACCAGAGGGAAAAAATAGAAAGTAACACACAAAAGACAGATTTAAGCCCTAACATATGAATAATTACCTTAAGTGTAAATGGTCTCACAGGCTATATGATTCCATGTATATAACATTCTTGACATGACAAAGGTTATGGGAATGGAGCACAGATTATTGGTGGCAGGAGAATGGGGAGGGTGTGACTAGAAGGAATTGTATGAGAGAGATGCTTGTAGTGGTAAAACAGCTCTGTATCTTGATTGTGGTGGTGATGACCCAAATCTATACCTGTGACAAAATGGCACAGAAGTGTGCACACACACTATGCCATTAAGGTTTCCGATTCAATACTGTACTTGAGCAAGACAAGGTGTCACCATCGGGGAGAAATAGGCAAAGGGTACATGGGATCCCTTTGTGCCATTTTTGCAACTTTCCGTGAATCTGTAATAATTTCCAATTTAAAAAAAGTCAGATTGTAACTTGCATATGCATTTTTAAAGGGCCAGTGAACTCTTGTCATTTAAGGAAGAAATAATTTGCATTTCTCTATGGAAATATGTGGGCATGACATCCTAGAAAACATGATGTCATCAGATGTCTCACTATCTATTATAAATAAATCTGGATTTGAGAAATAAGATCAGAGCCATTTCCACACCAAAAAAAAAAAAAAACAAAAAAACAGGAGAATGAAAGAATGGAGGTCACATTCATTAGCATTTGGTGCACATTAAAACCGTACAAACATACTTTGTGTTTATATGTAAAATGAGCTAGCTTCTAGACTTCAATAACTAGAAACCATTTTCACCTCTGTGAGCATCCAATGGGACATCTGAAGGACAGGCAAGTCAAGGGCGGGTCTCCATGGGGAGGGACAGCTGACATACTGGCATCCTGTACGTCATTTAGCTTCTATAGTCTCTGCCCGTTAAAAGGCAGCAGCTCTCTTCAAACATCACGTCAATCAGAAAAGCCCCAGAATGCTTATGAGATGTCCCCCAGGGAGGCATATCAACTCCGTGAAACATCCCTACTGAAACAGGAGCCCACTCCCCACCACTGCCTCTGGACACTACGCCCTGCTCACCCTGTCTCAGCGATGGCTGTTTTCTCTCCTCATACCACTGATGCTTCTTGCCTCTCCACTGCACTGCCCTTTGAGCGTCATCTTAGGCTACGCCGCTGCTACTTCCTCTTGCCAAGGTCATCTGCCGTCATTCCCCATGATCTTGCTGCTGGCCTGGCAGTTTTCCTCACCACTTCTTCTGCCCTGTTTCTTTGCAATTTCCACATCCACACGGGTGAATCTTCCAGCAACCTTGCATCTGTTCCTTTACCCTCTCACTGTCAATCATCTCGTTCTCTTACCTACCACAATTATCCACTCCCCAGCCAAATCTAGGTATTGTCATGTCCATTCCTAAATGGATTCAGAGTACCTCCTTTTCTAGGAAGTAACCCCTGTCTTCCCAGCTTACTTTTTCTAGTACCCTCCATTCCAGTGATCATTTGACTCATTCAAAACACCACTTTCCTGAGCCTGCATCTTTCCACTATCCTTGCCCTACGGAGATCTTCCTCACCCTCCTTTTGTGCCATGATTTGTCACACTCCTTTTTCCTGAATTGGAGCCTCACTCTGTCACCTAGGCTGGAGTGCAGTGGCACGCTCACGGCCACCCCAGTGTCAACCTGCTGGGCGCCGGCGATCCTTCCGCCTCAGCCTTCCAAGTAGCTGGAACTACAGGTGCATGCTACCATGCCTGGCTAATTTTTTACTTATTGTAGAGACGAGGTCTCACCAAGTTGCCCAGGCAGGTCTCAAACCTGCGAGCTCAGGCAATCCACTCACTTCGGTCTCCCAAAGTGCTGGGATTACAGGCTGAGCCACCGCGCCCGTCCCGTCCCACTCTTTAAAAGATCCTCGTGTCCTACATCTCTCTCCCTGCTTCCAGCTTATCTGGCAAGATCTAGCCCTGGCCATACCCAACTTTCCATCCCCTCTGTACTTGCACCCATGGAGCTGAACACAGCCAGGGAGACACCTACTGCCGTGCCAACTGGTCTCAGCCTAAACTCGTGACCTCAGGCTTCAAGCGGTCACACGTCCTGTGTTTTCCTGGTCCACTTGCCTCTGGCTCCTCTACGCAAAGACTTCCTCTCTCCTGTCCGAGAATGGACTTCTGAGAGTGGTGCTCCCTTCCCGCACCACATCAGCAGCTCCCCACTCCATTGGAGCCGCCACATCGGCAGCCAAACATGCTGTGACCTGCCCCACCTTCACCTCCCTTGGCCTCTCCTCTCCTTCCAGCGTCTGCTCTGTGTTTCCTCTGCCCTTTACAAAAAATCCTCATGAAAGGGTTTCTGTGATCCCTGTCTGTCCCTGCTTCCTCTCCTCCCATTCTTTTTTTTAGAAGTCTTTTAAAAAAAATTTTGAGCTACTTTTAGACTTACAGAAGAGTTGAAAAACTAGTGCAGATAATTTCTGTATCTCCTTCATCCAGCTTTCTCCAGTGTTAGCATTTAATATGCCTCATTCTTCTTTCGAATTCAGTAAGTTCTCATAATTCCACTGAAAATATTCTCATTAGGGTCACTGTCATGACCTCTGCTATCTCCAACCTAAAGTCAGCCCTGGTTTCAGTCAATCTGTTAGCAGCGTTTGGCACTGTCAGTGATGCTCTTCCCGAAAGGCTCTCAGCCTCTTGTTTCTCTTACCACTCACACTACTTGTTTCTCCCTATCTTCTCAACTTCCAAACATTGAAGGACCCTAAGCCTCAGTCTTTGGCCCTCATCCCCCCTCACTGCATGACTCCCTAGGAAATCTCACCTGCTGGCAACACCTTAACAACCATCTACAGCTCTCAAGAGCCTCCCTTACGCAGCCTTCTCCTCCCACTCCAGACCCACATCCGGCTGCTTACTCAACAGCGCCATTCGACTAGAGAAGGCACCCCAAAACCAAAGTGCTACATGGAGCTCCATGTCTTTCTGCTTCCCTTCAGCCAGTCCTATCTCGAGATAGGAATGCACTTCAAGATGATCAGACCAAATTCCTTTGCATCAGTTGGCCCCTCTCTCTGCCATGCCCTGTCCAACATATCAGCAAAATTCATTTCTACAACCGGAATACCTCCAGAATTCAACTTCTTGCCCACTTCATAGCCACTGTCTTGGCAAGCCATCCTAAACCTCGCCTGGACTCTTACCAGCCTTCTCACTAGTCTCCCTGTTTCTGTAGCCTCCTCCACCCTCAGTGTAGTCTCAACACATCAACCTAGGTTGGATCTTGCCACTCCTCTGTCCAGAACCTCCAGTGACTCTCACATTTCGAGGTATTAGCCAAGATCCTGTGACCTAAATTTTCGCTACCTTGGCTGATGCCATTTTCGCTCCATCCCCAAATCCTGCTCACACGGGGCTCCCTGCTATTCGTGGGATAACGCGATGATGTTCCTGCCTCAGTGTGTTTGCCTGCCTCCCCCCTCTTCCGCCCCTCCACCGCTTCCTTCTGGCTTCTGCTCAAAAGTCACTTGTTTGAGGATTTCCCAGGGCTTACCCACCACCATGCTTCGTCTTCCTTACTCTATTTAGTTTTCTTTCACAGGGCTTACCAACAGATGCGATCAATTTATTTTCTGCCTCTTCTCAAATAGATGGAAGCTTCCATGAGGACAGGGACTTACTTTTTTGTCTACTCTATCTCCAGCACCTATATCGATGCATGGCACACATCAGATGCTCATACACGTTTGTTGAATGAGTTATTTCATGTATGGTAATTATCTCATAAGACCCCCCACAGAATAAATCAATGAGTGGAACTTATAAGACTTCAATTAAGATTTTTTTCAAATTACAAATTTAAAAAAGTTTAAAGCTATAAATGTCTAGAAATAAACACTTTTAAGGAAAAAAAATTAAACATCATTAAGATCATAGAAGAATTAATGAATATACTATACTCTTGAGTAGGGCAAATTAACAGAGTAGATATCAATTTTTTTCTAACTTAATCTGTACATTTTTATCCTAATCTATCTAGTTTGATTTCTCTGGAGAAATTAGGCAAATTTATTTCAAAATTTATATGGAAGAAAGGACTATAAATTACTGTCAAGTTTGAAAACGCAGAGCAAAAAGGGGTTAGAGCAGTAGTGAGGGGTCTAGCAGATACCAACACGCACTGAAACGTGACAAACAGAAGTAGAGTGAATGGAGGAACAAACCCAAGTGCAGACGGGACGACTTGGAGCAGACCCCCAGGCACACACACAGATGGACTCTCACAGAAGTAGAGCATCCGCGCTGTTTCATCAAAGCACTGGGCCTGGCAGAAATATGAAGGAAACTAAGTTCAGATTCCGACCTGACACCATATATGAAGATGGGCTCCTGGGGAACCTCCAGGGAGAGCTGTACGAACACTTCAAAATTGGCAGGGCGTGGTGGCTCGTGCCTGTAACACAACACTTTGGGAGGCTGGGGCAAGAGGATTGTCTGAGCCCAGGAGTTCCAGATCAGCTTGGGCAGCATGACAAGACCTAGTCTCTACAAAACATCGAAAAATTAGCCGGGTGTGGTGGCGTGTGCCTGTGGTCTGGGAGGCTGAGGAGGTTGAGGCTGTAGTAAGCCGTGATTGTGCCACTGCATTCCAGCCTGGGAGACAGAGTGAGACCCCAAGTCAAAATAATAATAATAATAATAAAATCAAAGAAGACTTTTGCAACCTGCAAGAGGGAAAAGACTTTCATGGCAGCGTTTATGTCTTCTAAAACAAAGCAAGAAGAAAGGAGTGAAAACAAAGAAAGAATAAGAAAAGGACTTACCACAAAGTCATATATATCTGAAAATAAATGTATAAATAACAACCTATATTTAGGTTATCATGCATATAAGATAGAAATATATTTTTAAATTATGTATACATATAATTTGTTAAAGCTGAGAAGTAGCAGAGGCTAGTGGTTCTCAAACTTGTGCATGCATCAGAATCTCCTGGTAGAGGTAAAACAGGTTGCTAGCCCAGCATCCGAAATTTATGGATCAGAACCTGGGGTAGGGCCAGAGAATGTGCATTTCTCACAAGCTCTCAGGTGATGCTGATGCTGCTGGTTCGGGGACCACACTTTGAGAATTCCTAGCATAGACCACAGACAACAGACAAGGGGGAGACAGTTGCATGATCTAACACTGACAGTGGATTCATGCCCAGAATTTACAATCCTAAAGATAACTGAAAGGCATCATATGTAATTTACAGGAAAGGAAGCCCAAAGGGCTGACAGGAAGTTCAACCACAACCATAACTTGCCATTTTGCACCTGTCCAAACGGAGGCTCCGACACTGCTGGGGTGAGGGAAGCGGATGAAGCCATTCCAGAGAGGGACCTGCGGGCCGTCCCGAGTGAAACCAAGCACCATCTTCTTACGATTCAGAAAAATGTCCACACAGGCCCTAAGAGACTACATCGGGGCTTTTCCTTGGGGCATTCCATGGAGCACCTGCAGCAGGGAATTGAAGACAGCCAGCCGTAGGGAAGGGGTGGTCGTGATGGCCTTCAGAGTCGTTTAACCACAAGCACAATGTACACACAGCATAGTGAGTGGTTCTTACATATGGTATTTATAGATAAAGCACAAAGAAACTGTTTTTCATCATAGCATGTCACTTATGTAATTAAACAACGCAATTGTCCAAAGGTCATCCTACGAGGTCGGAAGCGTGTATATCTGGGGACCTGTAGCAAACCTGCTAGAGTGCTGGCCCAGGACAAGCACTGTGGGAGAAAGGGTGCTGGTCTCAGAGTTGAAGAGCAAAGAGAAAAAGAAGAATGTGAAGAGATGTAGCAACAGGGAGGCCTTGCGTGACTGGTGAGACTGTGCTGGATACTGAGGACACAGGAATGACTCTCATTTGAGACCCTTTGAAAACTAAAAGTCCCGGGGCAACCGCTTTGGGTTCCGTCCTGCTCTGGGAGCTTTTCTGTCTTCTTAATAAATCCTACTTTCTAAAAAAAAAAAGTCTTTTGAAGAGCAAAACATTTTAAATTTTGATAAGTCCAATTTTTTTTA
>CAUYQG010160209.1:0-15139 GCA_963574415.1 Tarsius wallacei | reverse complement strand
AAGGAAAACACGTCTTTCAAAAGTGCCATTGAGAATGTTTTAAAGATATATACAAGAGTATATATATATGTATTTTTTTTTTTTGAGTTGGAGTCTCACTCTGTCGCCCAGACTGGAGTGCAGTGGCCGCTCCCGGCCACCGCAGCCACGACCTGCTGGGCTCCGGCGATCCTTCCGCCTCAGCCTTCCAAGTAGCTGGAACTACAGGCGTGCGCTACCACGCCCGGCTAATTTTTTGATTTTTATTATAGAGATGAGGTCTCGCTTGCCCAGGCGGGTCTCGAACCCGCGGGCTCTGGCAATCCACTCACCTCAGCCTCCCAAAGGAGCGGGATTACAGGCTGAGCCACCGAGCCCGGCTTATATATGTATCTTTAAAGATATATACAGAACATACTCTTGCTCTGTAATGATGGAGGTGACAATACCAATAGCAAAAGGTAAAGATGGATTGATTTGATGAATTAGAATGTTCATGCATTCTTCTTTGCCTTTTAACGAAGTACTAGTATAGAAAAACAAGTACATCATACAAAGAAAACAAAGAACCAGTGAAGATAAATTTGCACACTTGACAGAGGATAAAATTGAGGCCCACTAAATTTATAAATTGTTCAAGTTTATATAGTCACACAATAGTATCAAATAACTTAAATTTAACTCATCTATACATGCCAAAGGGTTTCATGGGTTAGCAAAATTCTCTTTGTTCTTCCATAATTTTTTCTTGTTACCAACATGATTCATTAAAAAAAAAGAAAATTCAGGAAACCCTAAAGAATAGCCATAAAAATTATATATAATCCTACCATTTATAGTAAACAGTTAGCATTATTGAGTATATCTTTCTTCTAATTACATGTATATTTATATACATGCACAAATATACACACACTTAGAATCAAAATGTACAAAATCACAAGTAACTATTTTTTTACTCAATATCATGAGCATTTTTCCTATGTTCTTCTACAACATAATTTTGAATAGCTACATGAATATTCTACAGTGTGGATGCACCATAAGTTATTTATACAATACTTTATGTTGAAAATTACATTTTTCATTCTTATACACTGTTGCAATAACACCCATATATATGCCTGATTATTTCTTTAAGATATGTGTTCTAAATATCCTAGAAGTAAAGCTGCTGGGTAGCTGGATATGAAAAATTTAAGTTTTTAATGCTTATTTCTACCCATTCTTCTAGCA
Organism: Tarsius wallacei; assembly: GCA_963574415.1. Lineage (NCBI taxonomy): Eukaryota > Metazoa > Chordata > Mammalia > Primates > Tarsiidae > Tarsius > Tarsius wallacei. Next base: position 13,924 of record CAUYQG010160209.1, on the reverse strand, counting down.
CCACATTCCACATCATGGCCTCTGTCCTATCTTTCTTGACCCACTCTCCATTCCCAACCCATACAGAAAAGAAGGATTACCTTCTGTTCTCTCCTGCAGTCTACCCTGTGGCTGCCTCTATATACTACATATACAATACACTATTGTATTATTATTTATTAACGCGCTGTATTATTATTTATTAATGCGTCTGCCTCCTCTACAAATGTGAGCTCCATAAGTAAGACCCATGTCTTATTTTTTTCTGTGTCTCTAGCACAACATCTGACATAAAGAGAGCACTTAATCAAGATTTATTGGAAGAAAAAGCTAACAAATTAACAAACAAAATAATAAATGAAATAATAAAGAAGACCATTGGCCTTTTGGACCATTCAATTTAAGTTTTCTATTATCCTTATGTGAAAAGTTCTTAGCTCTCATTTGATGAAGACAAAGACAATAATTTTTCTCTCCTTTCCTCAAATTGCCCCAATTTACTTGCTCTCCTACCCTGCTGGATGACAGAGCCTTTCATCTCAAACTCCAGAATGCTTTTCAAATGCATTAGAATAGACTCAACCAAAAATAATTGTAAGTGTGGGGTCTGGGCAGACATAGCCAAGTAAATAGAGATGGTGACCTCTTGCATTTTTATATTATAGGATTTTATCTGATCATCACAGTCATCTTTAAAGAAGAGTAGTAAGATTGCCTTATTTAGTCATAATCTTTCATTCACTTTCCTCAATTGTAAAGGTACATTTTTTTAGAAACATGATATAAGCCCGGCTTGGTGGCGCAGCCTGTAATCCCGTGCTTTGGGAGGCTGAGGTGAGTGGACTGCCTGAGCCTGAGGGTTCGAGATCCGCCTGGGCAACTTGGCGAGACCTCATCTCTACAATAAATCAAAAAATCAGCCGGGCATGGTAGCGCGTGCCTGTAATTCCAGTTACTCAGAAGGCTGAGGTGGAAGGATCGCCAGAGCCCAGCGGGTTGAGGCTGTAGTGGCCGGGAGCGGCCACTGCACTCCAGTCTGGGCAACGGAGTGAGACTCCAACTCAAAAAAAAAAAAAAAGAAACATGATATAAAATTTAATTATTCATTGAGAAGAAAGGCACCATAACAATAAATACACATCGTGTCTACCAATGCCCACTTTTCACATATATTATCTAATGTAATAATTTAATCAAAACCAAGAAAATAAGAAACCAAGGAGAAATTATTGTTTTTTATTTGTTCTTAGAAGATAAGAAGTAGAAGTATACCAGTTATTCAGGGTCCAACTCCCTTTGCCTACACACAGATAGATTTTTCTCCTTATCAGACCAGAAGCTGTCAAAAAATAGAAACATTGGTTTTGCTCTCTGAGATGAAAAGACAAATGTATTCCCTTCTGTGATCTCCCTTGTCTGACAGAAGCATCCCTGCCTCACCTTGAGATAAGGAGAGGGGTGATATGGTTGGCCTCTTAATCTCTCTCCATTTTTCTGCATCACTAGCAGATTTCCTCACACACTCCTGTCGCTTTCTATATGTACTGAACATGCATTAGCATCAGAATCACATAAGGAAACTTGTCGTGGTCAGCAGAAGCACAGTATCAGCCCCTTTGCTGACTAAGTGGTTGCCATGGATTTTCCCTTCTGTTCTTTCAAATCTCCAAATAACTGCAGTTTTGGACAGCCTATCTGCTGAACCTCAGGGTAAAAGAGGGGCAAAATTGTCAAGCAGGGAAGGTGAAAGTACTTCAGGTGAGTAAACTAACTCAGGAAGGGCTAGCTTCTCTATTTCATTCCTAGATATGTAATTCCAAACATTTAGAGGGTCTGACAGAGTTTTCATTTTCAAGGAAGACTAGGACAAATATGCTTAGAGAAATGTCTCATCTTTTCTAAACAATCTCACTCTTCATGTGAGGAAAACACTGACAATCACCTGATTTGAATTTTGTTTCTCTTTGGCAAAAATGGGAAGTGGATCCTAACCTGAATATTCTAGGATACAGATACTACAAACAGATGTTTTTGATGGGCTAAGTAGAAAGGAACCAGAGCACAGGATTAAGAATTCTTTGAAATCTTTATTTTGAGTCAGTGGAGGAAATGCTTGGAAGACATTACACTACAATGAAACTGCTTGAAATAACCGTTAGGCGTTTTCCAAGGCCTATGTGCAATCCAGTTATTCTGCTGAGAAATACCCGTAAAAGGAAGTTTATCAGACTCCACTTCAGTTAATAAGTTAGAAACCCTGGAGTTTATATGTGACCTATTTCTGTGATACTAGGTGTGGCTCACTGTCAATAGGCTCATTCTGTTTCTTCCCCCAAAGTCAATATGAACAGTCATACTAATCCAGGCCACCATCTAAATTCTAAATTCTGGATTAAATTCTAAAATGTTTCTAAATACTAAATGATGCTAAAAATGATGCTAAAGAAATTAGACCTAGTTTCATCTGAACTTAAGAGTATGCCATAGGGCCTCTTTCCAAAAGTATTCCAAACTTGAAGTGAAACAAAGAATATTCACTTTTTTTATAGGAAGTCATTTGAGTAAATTTGAACAATGCTACTGCTACCTTCTGAAATAAAGATGAGATGCTAAGGACGTTTGCTTATGTTTTAATTTCCCAACAAAACAGAAATATTATATATCCATTTGTCCCAGTTTCCATATACCACAGTGGCATAGAATCTTTTGGAACCTTGTTTGCTATTCTAAGCGTAATTCACACATCAGCAGCATCCTGGAGGTGGAGGAAAAGGAGACTTAGAAGTACAGAGACTTAGGCTCCATCTCCCATGATCCATTGCATCAGAATCTTCAGTTTAACAAGACCAACACTGCAAGGCAATTCATATGCACATTCAAATTTGAGATGCATGCTCTGAACCAGGCAAAGTGGGGACCAAGCAAAGGCAAGGAGATACATGCTCTAGAATAAAAATAGGCAAGTGAATTCCACTGTCTTTTTGTCAGACATCAATGAGATAAAAACAAATATGTGAAAGTCTACAAGGACAAATAAGAAATGACTTCATAGGAAGGTGAAGTAGAGAGTGGGCAACATGGTATGATTTAATATTCTCTAAAAGGAATTAAGCAACATTCCTCTACTGGGACAAACCCAAATATAGCTCTCACATATATTTGCTACTTCTCAAATCTACTATGCCATTTCAGCGGAAAACAACCAAGCATACTATTCAAAAACCTACTATGCCCTCTTTGCAGAAATTTACCAAAAGTGTTTTCCATGTGCCTGGCTCTGTGCTATGTGTTTTGCATGCATTGTCTCATTTAATCTTGTTTAATTATTCTATGGTGTCCCAGTTTCATATTCCTACTTCTTCTCAGGACAGGGCAGCTACCAAAATGTATATGTAACCCAAAACCAGTTTGAATAAAGATGGCTGAGAAAGAAACCAGGAAACATGTCGGAGACCTCAAGTTCCTTGTTGGCTGTTACATCTCTGCAAAAATGTCACACATTTGTGACTCAGAGGGGCTTAGGGCTGTAAAAGAGCAAATGCCAGTGCATGTGGTAAAGATAATATCAGTCACAGAGCCAGAAAAGCAAGATCAAAGGACTAAGCAAGGGTGGGTTGAAATTATGTGGTCCTAGAATCAGAGACCTCCCCAGAAGCTGGTAAAAGCTGGGGTGGGAGTTCCCAGAGCATGATCTTCAGGCAAGGGTGAGCAGCCCTCACTGTGGCCACACTTCACAGGTGATCATGCACAAAAAACCATCATCTGATAAAAAGTGGACTCTTTAAAATGCTTATTTTCACTGATACTCATCCTGTGTTACTTAGTTTTATCCCCACATCATAGTTTCACGGGGCCTCAGGAATCTGAGTTTTAAACTCCGATTTGTCCCAAACAACCCCAAAGGGCTCCAATACATAAGGCATACACATATTTTAAAATATGTGGTCAATTATATGTATGAAATTATAATTCTCCTCATTTCCATGTGCTCTAAGGAAAGTTAACACTCATGATATAGAAAATGTGAATGACAGCTGGGCTAGCTGATTTATCACTTATATACATACTTTCTTCTGGACAAATGCTGCTTCTGTGGGCACAAATACCATGTTTTAAAGAACTGAGGGTTGGGGTTTTGGGAAAAAAGGTTTGCATTTTTACATGACTTTAGGTATTCACGGTTAACGAAAACAACCTTTTAAATTCTATCACTGCCCCTTTAAAAAGAAAACATTGAAGATTGTTTTTTTTTCCCCATCTAACTGAGTTTGGTCTGCATTTACTATGCATGAAAAGTCATGAAGCGTTTTCCTTACTATTAATGCCCAATGAACCATGTAAGTAAATACAGGAAAGAATTAATATGTCCTACCTGCATAGCAGTATCAATTAATATTTAGTTTGTTGAGGAAAAAATAAAGTTGCCTGGGATTAACTCCACAGGATACTATGTAGATGCCAAGAAAAATCTTATAAAATGCTTAGAATTGCAAAGTTCTATACATTTTGACTTATCAGCCCTCATATGAATGTAGCTTGCATTTAATGCTTGTAGTCAGAAAGCTCTTATTTGGTGATCCAGGACATTGAAGCCCCGAGAGAGTATTTCCCAGCATCACACAGGTAAGCAATAATGGAGAATGAATTCAAATCCAGGCAAGCTGACTCCTGAGCTGAAACTCTTAGCCATCATGCTATGTTGATCCAAAAGGAGGAAGGGTTTTCCCAGCTCCTTTCCAGGACTTTAGACAGATAGGAGAGGAAGTTTCCAGCAGGTGCGCTAAGGGAGGCAGGCAGTGGAGAATTCCCTGCAATACCAGAGCCCTCCAGATAGTCAGCCACTTGAAAAAGAGACAAAACCCAAAATACTTTTTTCTGAGAGAATTAATTTTTTTTAAGTTAAATTCAGAACAAGGGAAACAATGACAACTAGCAGTCCTAAACAAACTTCTGTGCTAAGAATAACCAACTCTGTGCATGTCTATGCTTCCCAGAAAACCAAAAGAAGGAAGGAAAAAAGAAAAGCCCAAGCAAGAATAACAGAAAAGAAGAATAAAATTAACTCTAAGTCACCTTCCTGGCATCAGGAATCCAAATTGAACTAAGAAGCCAAAACACCAGAATAGTGATTTTGCACAAAGTGAAGCAAGACTTGATAGTTTCCCTGAGGAAGGTCTGGGGACAACTGATATCTATATGCTATACTTGTCTTATTTTACAGTCTATACACCTCTTTTCCCCCTAGAGAATTACCAGCTTCTCAGGGTCAGGGGAACAGTTTTTATTTTGCTCTCTCTCATAATGCCAACACATTAAAGAGAGAGCTCAGGGGGCAGTCTCTTCTCTCCTCACCTCCCTCCCCTTTTACTGTGTTCAGCCACGGTTTGCAATCTATTCCCACAGAAATAAGATTCATTAGCATGGCATTTATAAATGATAGCTACTTAGATGGCTTTCACTATCTTAGGTATTAAAACCAGACTCTACCTGCTAGATAAGTTTCCTCAGTTTCAGTTTCTATATGGAATAAGATCAGAAGATATCTTTAATTCAAGTGCCTGGTGAGGTAATCGGAAGACTACACTGAGCGTAATTCAACCTACATTCTGACATGCCCTCTGAATTCTCCACATATACGATTAACCATAAAGAATATTCAGAGGGTTCCTACTACTAAGAAACTAAAGAAATGGTTCTGGTTCACCCTAAGTTCTTTTGCTTTAGGTGCTTGGGCTACTTGACTGTGTCTCATGCTGACTTGATTGTGTCTCACGGTGACTTGCTTATGCTTTCTATGGCACATGCATGCTTCTTGAGCAAGTTCTATAGCGCATACCTCGGCAGACTTAGAGAATAAGTCCAGCTCACCCCCAGCACTAGCAAGAGGTAAACTATATCAACCATGAGCTTCTTCCCATTAACATTTGGAACATCCATTCTCTTTAGGATAAATGCTACTCCTAAAACAAGAGAGTCACTGGCCTCATGACCTTGGCAAGACAGATTAAAGTTAGCACAACACTGGTTTATTTTCAGAAGCTTTGGTTATCCCATCTTTGCCACAATCTCTGTACTACACTTGTTAAAGGATTATTATTAAACTTGGTCTTAATTTTTGTACTTTCCAGAAATATAGTCATTAAGTATCTTTATGGAACATATTGCTTCCTAGCAGTAAGCATAGAAAATGTTGGCTGATGGCTTGCTGTCCTTGTTAGCTCCCTTAAATATCAAAAGATATTCAAAAATAAATAAGAAACCATACTCAGGTTGCAGGGCTAAAAATCTCAATTCCAAACAACCTTAGAGAAGTTATTTAACTCCTTTCTGCCTGTGTCCTTAGCTGGAAAACTTGTATACACATAGCTACCTCAGAGGATCAAAGTGAAGATAAGATGACATATATCAGGCACCTAACTCTGTCTGATACATGGACAACACTCAATAAGAGTTAGACATTATTATTATATTTTTCTTTAACACTTGAAGGCTTGAATTTTATCCCTCTTTGCCAGCATCATGAACTTTTCATCCTAAAATGTCACCCTGGAGGCAGCTGCTTCATATCAAGATACTGGAGATTATCATTGTAGACACTTCACTGCAATTTCTAAGTATTTTTAATATACAATTTCTTTTTACCCAGAACTTCATTCACCTCTCACCATTATGAAGTTGACCCCAGCCTATGTCAATACATGTTTTTTTAATTTATATATATGCTCAGTGCAGCTTGAAGGCAGTTCCATCAACAGGCTTTAGTCTTGCTCTACCAGGTATGATTTATTGACTATTTGTGGGGTCTGAGTTAAAATAGTCAAAATGTGATTTGCTATGAACAAAAGCAAAACATGATAAAGAATGACATAGTCACTGTCTTGTCCTTCAGGGTGTTGAGGGTGGTCATTTTCCTGTTTCAGTGAGAAAAAGCTCATTGTGCTGAAAGCATTAGGGCAATGTGATTAAGTGCTACTGTGTGTAATTTGATATTAGGTATTACTTGCATAATACCTATGTCTTCCTGCCACTGAAGCCAACCTATTTGCAAACATTAATGTGGTACAATTGAATGCAAGCTGTTTTCTTTTTTGTCTCCTTGGATGTAGTGGAGTTAAAATGATAACAATAATCATAAAATGCATTTTGTTTGTACAGCAAATGATTAGCAATAAAGATGAATAATAACTTTTTATTAAAAATTACAGTAAATAACAGATGGCTGAACCCTTGGATACCCCAATAGAAAAAATCCATTGGTGTTCTAGCTTGAGCACTTTGGGAAATATGTCTGGTACTTACTTTCTGATGAGTAACAGCATGTAGCATTGTTAAGCTTGATTAAGCAAATTTAATTAGTGTTAGTCAATGCAGTTTTGTAAGTAGATAAAATATATTTCAGTTTAGGCATGACTGTTAATCTTTAATTTATGAAATAAAAGTTAAAATGTAACCATAAAATATTAAAATTGCAATAAGCCACATTTAAAGGAAGCCCTTTTTTTTTAGCAAAATTTCCTTGATTATTTTTTTAATCCTGCAATACAAAGGAATTGCCTTAGCGATCTCTTTTTTCTTTGGTTTCACTATTATATAACAGGAAATGGGGGTGAAATGGTAACATTGGATGGCATTTCCAACTGAGGGTACCTACTTCCAAATGGCCCTATGACCATATTACTTGATAACTAGATTTTATAACACTCTTCAAACCTGGGTGTTGTTGTGTAGGACTTACTTATTTAGGCTCCATAAGACTAAAGACAGGAAAAGAATCTAGATCTCACCTTAAACAATAAAATGACCTTAGGAAAAATAAATACAATAACAAATAAAATAATTTTTAAAATCCAGTAACTATTCAAACAAGATATTCTCAAGGTTAGAGGAAAACATATCCCAAACTAATTTGAGACTTTTCAAATCTAAATGAATACTTGTAATGCTGGTCGGTGATCATTAATTTGATAGACCCTGGCATGGTCCAAGGTCCTTTGCTCCACATAATTAGCATTCTTGACAAATAGTGCAGCCTGATCAAGCACAGGCACAAAATTTTAAGGCATTTTCCAGAACTCATATGTCATAGTCAACACAGCCAACCATGCTAGGAGAAATATTTGGGAAAACATCATGTTATACATTTGCTTAAATTTATTCTCTTTGTCGCTTCTTTTCTCTAATTCATTCTCTTTTTCTTACTTTCTCTCTTTTTTCAGATCAGCTTCTCTAAATTTTAAAAATCATTGGTTATAATAAAGTGTGTGTCTTTGTGTGTGTGTGTGTGTGTGTGTGTTTGTGTGTGTGGTGTGTAGTTGGGCATGGAGGGAACATTTGAGCTTAGTCACTGTATAGGAAAATGGAAGTATCAATAATTTTCAATCCTACCCCACCAAAAAAAGTTACCAAGTCCCAACAGGATCTCTAAATATGCCCCACACTACAGGGAAACCTTCCCAGCCCAAAGTAGAAGTAATAAAACTATAGGCATTCAAAGATATGTTGTTCTTGATCAATGATATAGGAATGAACAAAGTGTGAGAAAAAGAAAAGGTTGCATATATCTGTGGTGAGGAGATGGATATTAAGTCAGAATGAGAAAGGCAACCTCATTCAAAACAATCATTTCATTTACTCATTCAGTCACTATTTGTTGTGCATCTATTCTATACCAGGCACTGTGCTCACTACTAGAGTTGCAACACTGAGCAAAACTGACAGTCATTACTCATCATGGAATTTTCAGATGATTGGTTCATAAACTTACCAGAGGAAAGAAACAGGAACAAAATCCCACAAAATCCTTCATGATCCATCTCTTGCCTTCCTTTCTTATATTACCTTCCATCATGCCTGAATTGTTGCCTTTGTTCCATTCATATCAAACTAATTGAAGCTTCACCAATGTGCATGGAACTTTCATCCCTCTCTTGTTTGGGGCAAACCATATGATTTAACCATAAATAGATGCAAAAGACTGCATGTATAAATATGTATTTTTTCTTTTCTTAATTTCTTCAAAAGTCATATGATAGTTAAAAGCAAAAATTATAACCCTGTATTATTGGTATAGAACTATATCAATAGAACATTTTCACAGTTGCATAGAAATATGACATAAGGGGAATTATACTGTTAGACTTTTCCCATTTTTACTAGAAGTAATTCAATGGTAACTTCTAGTATCCTGTTTTGTCTATTGTGATTTTGACTATATTCTTTGGTATAATTTTTTAGTCATTGTTCTAGTAATTATAAAATATACAGTTAACTCTTCACAGTCTATTTAGAATCATATTTGCCACTTCTATTGTAATTTAGAAATCTTACTATTATAGATTCCATTATTCTTTCTTTTTTATGTTATAGTTATGATATTTTCATTACATTCATATATATTGAAAACTCTATCAGAAAACAATATCCTTCTTGTTTTCAATTGTCAAATATATTTTAAAGAACTCAGGAGAAGACATGTCTACAATATTTTTTAATTCTATTGTTTTCCTTCATTCCTGATGTTCCAAAAATTTATTCCAATTTTTATATTTTTCAGTTCAAAATTTCCATTTGGTTCTTTTTTATTATTATATATTGCCTTTTCAATCTTCTCTATTTTAACTTTTTTCAAGAGTGTTTGCAATTACTCTTTCAAGTATTTTATAGAGCTACTTTATAGTCTTTGTTAGGAAATTCCTGTCTTGCCGTTGGCGTCTGGTAATCATCTTTTCCCATGTGAGTTGGGATTGTTGTGATTCTTTGTATATAGAATAAATTTTTATTGTATCATAGATGTTTTGAACATACTTTATAAGAATATATATCTTGTTTAGACCCTATGGGAACTGTTAAAATGTTTGTTTTAGTGGACACATTGGTTGGTTAGTTTCAGCTCACAGGTTTCCCATTTTCTGTGGCCTATGGTTCCAATGTGAGTTATATTACAATGCCTTTCCCAATAGGGCTGTCAGACTAAATACAGAACACCAAATATTGCATGAGATATACGTATTCTGAAAATATGTATATTCATTGTTTATCTGAAATTCAAATTAAGTTGGCATCCTGTATTTTTATTTGCTAAATATGGCAACCCTATTTGCAGTGTACCGAAATTTGTCTTACATGTTAGTACCCAGTGATGGTCTTCACCTTAGTTTATTGTCAAAGCAGTTGGATACTAATGAGGAGCAGGCTCCTCTAAGTGCAGGTGAAGATGAGTTCAGGAGCTCACTTTCTCACGGTCCCCCTTTCCTGCTATTTCCTCAGTAGTTTCTGATTCCCTGGGGTGCCCCATTTCCATCCTTTGGCCAGAAACTGCCCACTTCTATTGCTGTACTACATCCCACCCCACGTATAGGAAGGACAGAGAGAAATGAAAAGTAAAAACCAACAGGCTTTAGCCTTGCCCTCATGGAGCAAAGTTCCACACATGCAAAAAAGTAAGATTATTCTTCCTGACATGTCAGCACCTTCACTGAATAGTAGCTTGGTCCTTGGGATGAGAGAACAGAGTAAATGGAAAAGAAAAAAAAAAAAAAAAAGAAGAGGAACCTAGGGTATTTTCCCCATTAACTATGAGCTCTAGAATTACAGCTTCCTAATGCTAAAGCCAGAACTAGAGGATTTTTCCTGGATCTCCTGTCTGCCCCACAGTGTTCATATCAGAGTTTCAGATTCCTATTAAATTCAGACCAAGGAATATTAGAGGGGAAAAAAGTGGTAAACTCTCTGCCAGTTCAGTGATACTCCAGAATCTTTTATTCTTTCCCAAAATACATGCCAATACTCGTTTTTTAGAATTCTTATATTGCTGTCCATGTATTCTCTCAAGTGTTTATAATTGCTTTCAGTGGGAGAGGAAGGTTGACATGTTTATCTCATCTTACTCAGAACTGGAGCCTTCCAGTGTTAACTCTTAGACTGCAATGAGTTAAAGACACATATTGTAATCTCTAAGGAAACATAGATGGCAATAAAGCCAAAAGAGGAATTAAAATAGTATACTAAAAATATATATTTAGGATACTATGAAGAAGGCAAGAAAAGGGTAGAGAAACCAAAAAGAAATGAGATGAATAAAAAGTAAATAGCAAAATATCGGACATAAATATATTAATAAAAACAGGTCTCTGTATAAGTTATTTTGGTAAGACTAGAGATTAGCAAAGAACATCTCATCAGTAGCATCTTAAAATTCAATTTAGGATGGAGCTGAGAGGGTGGGAGTCAATAGCTTTAAGTTTTCAAGATGGTTGAGGGATAGAACGGGTAAGTAAGGGAACTTTCTGGAAGAAGTCTGGGAAGAGAACATTCCTAGGCTGGACATGGAAGTCACTCTTGGAAAGAATGGAATGAAAATGACATTAGCTACTTCTGGGTTTCTAAATTTTACTTGTTCATTCTCAAGCAACATTTAGGTGATACATCCTTCTTTAAATCAAGCTCTTCTGAATATTCAAAAATTACTGACACTAGTCATAGCCTTTGGCACCTTGTCTTAGTTTGAGTGAGGTACTTACTAGCTGTCAGATGCCATGCTTCTCTTCATAGAGAAGGAAAAATAATACTTAAATTGATCAATCAATGGATAGCTAGATACACTTCATACTCATCAAAACCTGCACAGTAGGTATTATATGCCCATTTCATAGTTGAGGAAACAGATGACTTAACAGAATAAATAATTTGTCCAAGGTAATAGAGCCATGATGTAAGAGTGGTCAGATTTTGAAGCCAGATTGTCTTTAAACCAAACACATCTTTTTTTCCACTATACAATGCTTTCTCCCTTTTAGTAGGCCTTAGCATCTACAACAGATAAACACTTTACTGGGATAATTATTGAGAACCTTTTGCAGGACAAAAACAAGGCAAATTTAGATTCCAACAACCTAATAACGAAAGAAAAAACATAAGTAGACTGAATATCATGTTGACTCTCTACCCAATGTTCCCTTTTTTTTTCTTTCCCTGAGATAGGGTCTCACTCTATCATCCAGGCTGGAGTGCAGTAGCATGACCATAGCTCACTATAGCCTCGAACCCCTGAACTCAAGCGATCCTGCCATCTTGGCCTACCAAATTGCTGGGAATACAGGCAAGAGTCACTGCACCTGGCCAATGTTCTTATATTTTCAGCTCCCAGAAGGAAAAGAGAAAAGCCTGGTTAATGACCAAAGGAGTAAACAAGCGAAGCAAATGTCAACATTTCATGAACAATAGATCACTGAGTACAGGTCAATAAGCAAAAGTCCATTATATTTGACAATTATGCAATTAAAATAGATCACTTTTTAATGAAGGCAATATTACTGCTGCAAGCATAATATTTGGTATTTCTAACAAGTGTTAACAGTTAAAAAGAAATAACCAATTTAAATACAACGATATTCAAGTCAAATTAAAATTCTAGAGATGCAGCTCATCTGGGAAAGAGACTCTTACAGGACTTTCACAAGAAGAACTCTAAATGTACTAAATTACAAAAATGTTTTTTAACCTTTTGTTGTTGTTGTTGTTGTTGTATGGGGTGTTTGAGTAGTGTATGTACGAGGAGGGGACCCCCAAAAATCCAGAATTTATTTATAAAAAGTTGTGTATTTATTCTTTTTTTCTTAAAACAAATTATTTTTATTTTAGATTCTGGGGTTACACATGCATATTTATTACATGGACATATTGTATGGTGGTGGGGATTGGGTCTCAGGTGGCCGGTTCCCCAGATAGTGAACATTGTGTCCTGTAGGTAGTTGCTGAACCCTAACCCTCTTCCCCTCTGTCCCCTTATTGGTGTCCCCAGTGTCTATCATTTCCATCTTTGGGACAACTTCGCTCCCACATATGAGTGAGAGCATGTGGTGCTTGGTTTTCTGTTTCTGAGTCAGTTTACTTAGGGTGATGATCTCCAGCTCCATCCATGTGGATGCAAAGGACATGATTTCATTTTTTTTTAATGGCTGCATAGTATTCCATGGTATTTATATACCGTATTTACACTATCCACTGATCAGTTGATGGCATTTAGGCTGATACCACATTTTTGCAATTGTGAATTGTGCTGTGATGACCATGTAGCAGGTGTTTTTTTTTTTAAATATATAATGATCTCTGTTCCTTAGGGTAGGTACCTAGTAGTGAGATTGCTGTATCAAATGGTAAATCTATTTTTAGTTATTTAAGTAATCTCCATACTGCTTTCCATGGAGGTTGTACTAATTTACACTCCCATGGACAATATATGTGTTCCTTTGTTCCACATCTGCACAAGCATTTATTATTTTTTTATTTTTTAATAATGACCATTCTGACTGGTATAAGGTGGTATCTCATTGTGATTTTAATCTGCCTTTCCCTGATGATGAGTGATGTTGAGCATTTTTTCATATGTTTGTTAGCCATTTGTACATCCTCTTTTGAAAGATGTGTGTTCACATTGTTTACCCGCTTTTTAATGGGGTTATTTGCTTTTTTCTTGCTGATTTCTTTGCATTCTTTATAGATTCTGGATGTTAGTCCTTTGTCAGATGTATAGTTTGTGAATATCTTCTCCCATGCCATAGGCAGTGTATTTGCCCTGTTAATTATTTCTTTTGCTCTGCAGATGCTTTTTAGTTTAACTAAGTCCCACTTATTTATTTTTGTTTTAGTCGCAGTTGTTATCAGGGTTTTAGTCATAAATTATTTGCCTAGTCCAATGTGCATAAGAGTTTTTTCTAGGTTTTCTTCTAGAGCTTTTATGGTTTCAGATCTGATATTTAAGTCTTTAATCCATTTTGATTTGGTTGTAGAAATTTTGATTTATTCCTATATTCTCTATTCTATTCCATTGGTTCATGTGTCTGCTCTTGTACTAGGACCATGCTGTTTTGGTTACTGCAGCCTTGGAGTATCATTTGAGATCAGGTAATGTGATGCCTCCAGTGTTGTTCTTTTTGTTTAGGATTGC
>CAUYQG010160205.1:0-10907 GCA_963574415.1 Tarsius wallacei | reverse complement strand
AAAATTAGCTAGGTGCAGTGGCACATGCCTATAGTACCATCTATTCAGGAGGCTGAGTAATGAGGAGGACCATTTGAGCCCAGGAATTGAAGATTGCAGTGAGTTACAACTGCTCTACTGTACTCCAGCCTGGGCAACATTGTGAGGCCTTGTTGCTAAAAATAAAAAAATTTCGACCAGGCTTGGTGGCTCAGCCTGTAATCCCAGCACTTTGGGAGGCCAAGGTGAGTGGATTGCCTGAGCCTACAGGTTCGAGACCCACCTGGGCAATTTGGTGAGCCCTCGTCTCTACAATAAATCAAAAATTAGCTGGGTGTGGTAGTGCGTGCCTGTAGTTCAGGTTACTTGGAAGGCTGAGACGGGAGGATCGCCAAAGCCCAGCAGGTCAAGGCTGCGGTGGCCAGGAATGTGCCACTGCACTCCAGTCTGGGTGACAGAGTGAGACTCCAACTCAAAAAAAAAAATGTTCTTGATAAAGCAGTAAAAACTTATTAACATGTAATGGGTTTGTCATCTTAAATGAATTAATAAATAAGGATTTGTTTTCATTTCATTTTAAATCTTTTATTTTCTTTTAATAGAAATGAGATCTTTTGATGTTGTCTAGGCTAGTTTTGAATTCCTGGGCGCAAGCAAACTTCTACCTTGGCCTCCCAAAATGCTAGGATTACAGGTGTGAGCCACCATGCTCGGCCTGTTTTAATTTCTAATATGGTGAATACCAACTGATATAATTTACATAAACAAAAGCTCTTTGGGACTCTCAATTGTTTCTTTTTTTGAGTTGGAGTCTCACTCTGTCGCCCAGGCTGGAATGCAGTGGCATGTTCACGGCCACCCCAGCGTTGGCCTGCTGGGCTCTGGTGATCCTTCTGTCTCAGCCTTCCAAGTAGCTGGAACTACAAGGACGCACTACAGTGCCCGGCTAATTTTTGATTTCTTGTAGAGATGAGGTCTTGCCAAGTTGCCCAGGCTGGTCTTGAACCCACAGGCTTAGGCAATCCACTTGCCTTGGCCTCCCAAAGTGCTGGATTATAGGCTGAACCACCGAGCCCGGCCCTTCAGTAATTCTTAAGGATGTAAATGGGTCCTTGGATCAAAACTCTCAGCACTGCTGGGTAATTAATATTTTGTCACATGGTCTCCTCAAAATCAAAGGTGAACTGCAGCCTTCTTCAGTTTTGTAGCCCCAATTTGAGAAGTGAGTTTTATTTGAAGTACAGGGTGGAGAACTGACTGTTTTCTGGCAACCCTCTCCCTCAAGAAGAAATACTCTCACTGGAATAAAGATTTTAATGGTCTCTGCTCACAGAAACAAGGCATACAGGTCTGCAGCCCCTCTGTGCAACCCCTGTTCCCCCCTGTGTGTCTGCTGTTGGGTGGAGGAGTGAGGGTGGGGGCATACGTGACCCTTGAGGGCTGGGTCCAGATGTGGACTCTCCTACCCTCGATTCGCCTAGTCCCTTTTTATATTTCATATTCCCCCTCAGGTGGCTCTTTGCCTTCCCAGGAAGTCACAGTGTAGCAAGGTTGAGAGACAGGAGGGCGCAGAGGGTGGAGGGGATCAGAAATCCACAGCCCAATCTGGCAAGTCAGGATGGAGAGGGGTGCACCGGCCCACGTGTGTGCCGTTTGCAGGACTGTGTGCCCCAGTCCAGTCCTGTGAGCTGAGTTCTCCCCCACCCCTGTCACACCCATCCTGTCTCAGAGGTCATATCTGGTGTCTCCGCTGGAGTCAGCACAACCTGAGCTGTTCAAAGCACTTCTCCAGTCTTTTGGTGGGGCTTCTGAGGCCTGCACCTCTGGCACAGGGTAGGGAGGCGTGGAAGGACGGGAGGGAGGCAAGTCAGCCTCGGATGCTGCTCCCCTGTTCCCCTAGGAGCCAGTAGGTCCGAACCTTGCCTTTGCCCTGGAGAAAGAGGAGGAGGCTGAGTTGGAGAGCGGCATGCCCACTTTCCATAACTGGAAGAGAGACCTAGGGATGGGGGTGGCATTGGCTGCTTGAGAGGGGCCACCCCCTCTGGGACCACAAATGGAGGTGAGGGCAGGGGCCTTCCTCTCTACCTTCATTTCTACATCCCCACGAAGCTCCAGCTTGAAACCACCAAACTCCTCCAGGACGGCCTTGGTCTCAGAAGACAAGTGGATCTTCAGGGCTGGGGACAACAGGGGAGAAGGGATGGAAGAGATGAGAGTAGGAGTATGGAGGCAGACAAGGTTAGGGCCAGTGGGGCAGACAGATCGCTCTCCTTCCTTTCAGAAGCCTTTTTTTTTTTGAGTCGGAGTCTCACTCTGTCACCCAGGTTGGAGGGCAGTGGCACACTCACGGCCACCACAGCCTCAATCGGCTGCTGGGCATAGGCAATCCTTTTGTCTCAGCCTTCCAAGTAGCTGGATACAGGAACGTGTCATCATGCCTGGCTAATTTTTTGATTGTAGAGATGAGGTCTCACCAAGTTGCCCAGGCTGGTCTCATACCCGTGGGCTCAGGCAATCCTCTCACCTTAGCCTGTCAATGTGCTGGGATAATAGGTGCGAGTCACTGCGCCCAGCCTAGGAAGCCTTTTATTTCAGAGAGGCCCCACTGGCTTCTAGTGTGTGATTATATTGGCTTCTCTTTTAGAACTCTAGAGCAGCCCGGCTCGGTGGCTCAGCCTGTAATCCCGCGCTTTGGGAGGCCGAGGTGAGTGAATTGCCTGAGCCTGCGGGTTCAAGACCCGCCTGGGCAACTTGGTGAGACCTCATTGCTACAATAAATCAAAAAATTAGCCGGGCGTGGTAGCATGCACCTGTAGTTCCAGCTACTTGGAAGGCTGAGGTGGAAGGATTGCCGGAGCCCAGTGGGTCGAGGCTGCGGTGGCCGGAAGCGTGCCATTGCACTCCAGTCTGGGTGACAGCATGAGACTCCAACTAAAAAAAAAAAAAAAAAAGAACTCTAGAGCTGTGGAGTCCAATTATGGTAGCCACTAGTCATATATGTCTGTTTAAATTTAAATTAATTAGCCATATGTGGTGGTTCACACCTGTAATTCCAACACTTGGGAAGACCAAAGTGGGAAAATTGCTTGAGCTCAGAAGTTTGAGACCAGCCTGGGCAACATAGTGAGACCCCATTTCTACAAAAAATTAACTGGGTGTGGTGGTACACGCCTGTAGTCCCAGCTACTTGGGAAGCTGAGGCTGAAGGATTGCCTACACCCAGCAAGTCGAGGCTGTGGTGGCTGTGAGCCTGCCACTACACTCTAGCCTAGGTGACAGAGTGAGATGCCTACTAAAAAAAAAAACCCGAAAACAAAACAAACAAACAAAAAACCCAGCACAAAGCCGCACCCAGTTGGTACCTAATAAATTTTGCTCCCTGCCTTCCTTTCATCTTGCTTCTGGTTTATCCTCTGTGCTGGGATTATAGGTGTGAGCCACTGTGCCTGGCTGTGCTAGGTTTTTTTGTGTTTTTTTTTGTTGTTGTTTGTTTGTTTTTCTTTTTTTGAGTTGGAGTCAGCCTTCCGAGTAGCCAGAATTACAGGCACGCGCTACCACGCCCAGCTGATTTTTTGATTTATTGTAGAGATGAGGTCTCACCAAGTTGCCCAGGCAGGTCTCAAACCCGCAGGCTCAGGCAATCCACTCACCTCAGCCTCCCAAGGCACAGGATTACAGGCTGAGCCACCGATCCCGGTTTGTGCTAGGTTTTTTGACAGCCCTGAGATAGGTATCATTTTACAGATAATCAGCTGAGGCTCAGAGAAGTTGAATGACAACTACGTGTCAGGCATTTTATATAATTTTTTTAACGTAAAAAACCTCTTGAGGCAAATATTTTATTCTCATTTTATAGATGAGGGAAACCAAGGCTCAGAGAGGTATGACAAACTGACATGCAGCTAGCTGTGAAACTGAGATTCACACCTAGGTGGGCTGGTTCTGAAGCATCTCACGAGGGCCTGAAAGGTAGCATTCCTGCTGGGAACTGTCAAACATTTGCCAGGAAATAGTTCTACCTCGTTTGGCAAGTGGGGTCAACAGGAACTTGGAAGGAGAGAGAGCTAGGGGAGGGACCAGGGACTGTGTAGGCACCGGCTGCCACCGGCAGGGAGGGGAGGGGGGGGTGGGCGTTCCCTTGGCCACCCTGCTCTCCCCATCCCTATAAGAGAGGCACCGTACCTTCCCCGTTAGACTCCATTCTTGAGGCTGTGTTGACCGTGTCCCCAAAGAGACAGTAACGCGGCATCTTCAGCCCTACCACTCCAGCGCACACGGGTCCTGGGAGGAGCGAGGGAGGGGGTGGAGCCCATGAGGGAGGGGGAAATGCGTTGAGGGAAGGATGGACCCTCCAGGAGAGGCAGGAGTTGGGATCTGAGGATCCAGCTGTGCGCGCGCGAGCGTGTGTGTGTGTGTGTGTGTGTGTGTGTGTGTGTGTGTGTGTGTTATGGCAGGGAGGGTGTGAGGTTGCCCCCTAGGAGGTCCTTTGGCGGCCTCACCTGTATGGATGCCAATGCGCAAGCGCAGCTGCTCCTGGGGCCGGTGGTGGATGCGGAAGGAACGCACGGCATCCAGCAGTGCCAGAGCCATGCGGGCCACCTCGCAGGCATGGAGCCGCCCATTCCGCACTGGGAGCCCTGACACTACCATGTAGGCATCACCAATGGTCTCCACCTGTGGGGACAGAGAGAGGGTGTAGGACATGAGGGCTGGAACTTTCTCTTCCCTGTGTCACTTGCCACACCACCACACCACGTGCATTGTCTGTCATTCTGCCCTCCACTAGCCTGTCTTTGTTCATCCCCCATCCCTTATGGATTCTCTGCCTGTCTCTCTCTCTCTCTTTCTCCTCTCTCTCTCTCTGTGTATGCATATATATATATATTTTTTTTTTAATTGATAATGTTTTAAATTTGAGATGGGGGTCTCAGTCTGTTGCCCAGGCTGGAGTGCAGTAACCCAATCATGGCTCACTGCAGCCACAAACTCCTGGGCTCAAGTGATCCTCCTGCCTCAGCCTCCTGAGTAGCTGAAAAGACAGACACATGCCGCCACTCTTGATTGATTTTACTTTTTGTAGAGATGGGGGTCTAGCTATGTTGTCCAGGCTGGTCTCAAATTCCTGGCCCCAAGTGATTCTCCCACCTCCGCCTCCCAAAATGTTGGGATTACAGGCATGAGACATCATCCCTAGTGGGTCTTCTCCCTTAATATTCCACATCATTCTGCCTCCCCCTCACCTTTTTCTGACTCTTCCCATCCCTCCTCCCACCCTCACCTTGTACACATCAAAGTTGTCGATGACGGCATCAAAGCAAGTGTACAGGTCATTGAGCAAGGTCACCACCTGGAAGGGAAGAGACGCGAAGAGGGACTGGGCGTGAGGGACCCCACCTGGGGCTGAGTGGGAAAAGCGGAGCCGGAAGGCAGGTCTGGTGGGATGAATGCTAAGCCAAACCGGCCTGCCTGCCACACGGCGGCTGAGCCCTGGCTTACCTGCATGGGTGTGCTTTCTGCTGACAAGGCCGTGAAGCCCACAATGTCACTGAAGTAGATGGTAACGCTGTCAAAGGCCTCAGCCTGGACGGTCTCCCCACGCTTCAGCTGCTCAGCCACTGAGCTGAGGGGTCAGGGCAGGTGCAGAATCAGAGGGCGGGCACTGAGACACGGACTGTGTTGGGGGGGTGTCCCCAGATGCAGGCACTCACTGAGGCAGAATCTGGTAGAGCAGGGCCTCGGCCTTGCGCTTCTCCTCCAGGTATGCCTGGGTCCGCTCTTCCACCAGCTCCTCCAGGTTGTTGGCATACTGCTCCATGCGGGACAGCAGATTGTCCAAGATGTTGCTGCTGTTCTCTCTGGGGGCAGTGGGGAACCACGAGTATGGTGAACGAGGAACGGCTGGGCCCCACCCCTGGGCGCTCACCTGGCCCGGGCTGCAGGGGAGGCCCTGGTGAGGGGCAGGCTGAGGGCACAGCGGAATGAGGGGAGCACAGGGAAAGGGTAGAAGGAAAGCACGATTCCCCTCTGAGACCCCAGGGTCAGGTAGAAAGCTTCAGACATATTGCCATTTTGTTCACCATTGTCGAACACTGAGTTAGGAGGAGGAGGAGGAGGAGATGAAGGACAAGGGTCAGTGGTGGACAAAATGCTGGCACACAGGCCGCAAGGAATGTGTCTGGAGGAGCAGGGCCCAGTAAGTATGCTGGGAAAGGGAGTCAAGGGCTGGGGCAGGAGCGCCCAGGGAGGGCCAAGAGTCAATAGCGCAGGAGGAGGGAGGCCCGGGGTGTGTGGCTTCAGAGGGGTCTAGGGTGCAGGAAGGATGTGGGGTATCAATGGTGGAGGAAAGAGGTCTGAATGGTAGGGGACTGTGAGGACAGCTGAGGTCACATAGTATTTGCAAAGTGGGCCCTGAAGGTGTGGTGTGCTGGAGGAGGCTGCGTCCAGCTACCGCAGGGATAAGCTGAGGTGGTGGGTGTGTGGAGGCCACAGTGGGGGAGGCCGAAGACCCACAACTGACACCAGCGACCTGTTAAACTTGCGCAGCGTCATGCGGATCTGCTGGAATGGTGGCCTCTCCTGTGGGTCCTCTGCCCAGCACCGCTGCATCAGCTGCCCCAGCTCCTCCAGGTGACTCTGCAGGGCCAGGGAGGGCCGGAAGGGGGGCTGCTCACCCCGCGTCACACGCTCGATGATCTCTGTTGTGGGGGGAGAGAGGCTGAGAGGCGGTGCTGGCCAAAGGCCTAGTGAGAGATGGAGGGCAACCACCTGGGGTGGGCGGGGGAAGTCCAGGACCAAGGCATGGAGCAGGGGAGCCGGGCAGGTGACGACGGGTCACTGGCAGCAATGGGTCCAACGGGGCTGAGCCCCATTCCAGAGGGAAGGTGTAGCGGTGCTACCAGGGGTCCCTCTCCTTGGGGTCGAGGTGAGTTAAAACCAGGTCAGGGCTAGGGAAAGGCATGCTCCTCTCACCTTTGGGGCTGAGGTCCAAACCTTCCACGTGGAAGACCCCACTCCTCAGGGCAATCTCCTGCAGGATGATCCCAAAGCTGTACACATCACCAGCCTGGGAACCCCGGGCAGGGGGTGAAGCCATTCGCAGGAGCTCAGGGGCTGTCCACAACTTTTCTATGGGTCAGAGGTCACAGAGTGAGGGAGCCAAAGTGAAGGGAAGAGGGCGAGACAAGGATGTGGCCGAGGCTGATCTGGGTGCTGAGTGCTGGTGCTAAAAGAGGTCTTAGGGACCACTTCCTCTAACCTCCCTCTTTCCACCGATGAATGACTTGAGGCTGGAGTCAGGAAATGCACGCCCGAGCCCATCAGTGGCCGGGGATTAGTCTCCCTACTGGGTTCTGCCAGGGGTGGGTGTTAGGGGTTGAGAGTTGAGGCTCACTGGCATAAAGGATGTGTCCTTGCTCTGGCTCCAGGTCCCTGAAGCTTTCCAGCCCATAGTCAGTGATCTTGAGCACAAAGCGTCCATCTACCACGCAGTTGGACGACTTGAGGTTCCCATGGGAGCAAATGGCCCCATTGTGTAGAAACAGCATACCCTGGGAAATGTGGGGGTGCAGAGGTCTTAGCCATGAGAGGGACCGCCAACCGTGGCCTGGTCTGTCCTCCATGCATCCAATGAGCTCTCCAGTGCCTACCTTGACGATGTCATTGATGAGGGAGTACCGGAACATCCAATCCAGGGTGATGCTCTCATTCTCCAGAATGTCCTAATGGGGCAGCAAGAGTCAGACCAGTCCCCAGCAAGCCGCCAGGAGTGGGAGGAGGGCCAAAGGGCCCTACCGACACAAACTGGTAGAATAGGACAAAACTCTTCTCTTTTTTTTTGAGTCTCACTCTTTCGCCCAGGCTGGAGTGCAGTGGCACATTCACATCCACTGCAGCCACCTGCTGGGCTCAGGCGATCCTTCCGCCTCAGCCTTCCAAGTAGCTGGAACTACAGGCGTGTGCCACCATGTCCGGCTAATTTTTTGATTTACTGTAGAGACGAGGTCTCACCAAGCTGCCCAGGCTGGTCTCGAACCCCTGGACTTAGGCAATCCTCTCGCCTCAGCCTCCCAAAGTGCTGGGATTACAGGCTTGAGCCAACGCACCTGGCTAGGATGAAACTCTAATTTACGCTAATACCACTGCCCTCCCCGTACTTCCCTTTTACAGATGGGGCCAAAAGTCAGAAAGAGGGGGAGGCTTGTCCGGGGTCACATGGCCAGGCAGGGGCAGAGCCAGGGCTAGAACTCAGGCTTCCTGATCCCCACATCTCCTCACCTGCAGGCTCCCACGAGGACAGTACTCTGTGAGGATACAGATGTTGGGGGGGTCGGTACAGGCCCCCACAAACCTGGTGAGGTGTTCATTCTGCACATCCCGCATCTGCAGGTAGGACTGGCATCAGAGTCTGACAGAGAACTCACTCCTCACCAAGCTGCCTGTGGGCCTCAGGGAACCTTACTCTTTTAACTCCCCATTTATATTCTGCAGACATTGCTCCCCTGGTGACTCCTAGCCACGTTTTTCAGCCCACTCTCCCCCAGAATCTACTCCCAACTCCCTGTGCTTCCTAAGCCCTCTATCCCCAGGGGCATCATGAATGGCTCCTCAGGGACCCCTCCTCCCATATTATGGTCCCCCTACTCCCACCCACCAGACAAGGGCCCATCCCTGGGCTACAGTCCTTGCCCTTTCCTGGGATGCCCTGAGGACCCTCCATAACCAACCTCCCCTGTGCCCCCATGGACCCTTCTCGAGACCACTGCCTCACTCTCCCACATTACATGCTTCAGCTCAAACAGGACTTTCCGAGTCAGCTCAATGCGTTTACGGTTCACACGTTTCACAGCCACGAGGTTGCCCTGGGCAAGGAATGGAGACCTTTGAGTGGAGCATGGCGGCCTGCCCCCAGGACCCTCCAACGCTCCCACAGGCCACCCTTAGAGCCCCCAAGTGCTCCCAGACAGCCCATTCCTGCCCAAGACTCTACCCCCAGTGTATGCCTTTGCCCCAGTCTCGAGTCCCACCTTGTAATACGCTGTCTTGGCAAAGACTTGGAACTGGCCCTCTGTGGTTAGGAGGGAGCCGTAGTTGGATCCTCTCTGAAGGGATGGAGAGCAGGAGGGATGGTTGGCCCATGTGCCCAGTCTGTACCCTGACTGCTTGAGCTCTGGTCTGTACTGCCATGTACATCTCTGTGTCATTCTCCTTATGGTTTACATCATGATTCTCCTCATTCTCTTGTTTTTTAAAAATGTGTTTTCAGTCAGGCATGGTGGCTCATGCCTGTAATCCCAGCACTTTGGGAGGCGGAGGCGAGAGGACTGCCTGAGCCCAGGAATTCAAGACCAGTCTGGGCAACTTGGCAAGACCTCGTCTCTACAATAAATCAAAAAAATTAAAAGTTAGCCAGGTGTGGTGGCATGTGCCTGCAGTCCCAGCTACTTGGAAAGCTGAGGCAGAAGAATAGCCTGAGTCTAGCAGGTCAAGGCTGTGGTAGCCATGACAATGCCACTGAACTCTAGGCTAGGTGATAGAGTGAGACCCTGACTCAAAAAAAAAAAGTGGCAGCCCCTTCGGGTCCGCTTCTACTGTGGGAGCTTTTCTGACCTCTCAATAAATCCTGCTTTCAAAAAATAAAATGTAACTGGGCTCGGTGGCTCAGCCTGTAATCCCTCGCTTGGGGAGGCTGAGGTAAGTTGGATTGCCTGAGCCCGCGGATTCGAGACCTGCCTGGGCAACTTGGCGAGACCTCATCTCTACAATCAATCAAAAACTAGCCGGGTGTGGTAGCGCACGCCTGTAGTTCCAGCTACTTGGAAGGCTGAGGCAGAATGATCGCCGGAGTCCAGCAGGTCGAGGCTGCGGTGGCCAGGAGCAGCCACTGCACTCCAGTCTGGGCGACGGAGTGAGACTCCAACTCAAAAAATAAATAAATAAATAAAATAAAATGTGTGTTTTCAAATTCGCAATTGCAAAGATGTGGAATCAACCTAAATGCCTATTAACCAATCAGTGCATAATGAAAATGTGGTATATATACACTACGGAATACTATTCAGTCATCAAAAAGAATGAGATAATGTCTTTTGCAGCAACTTGGATGGAATTGAAGAACATCATCCTAAGTGAACTAACTCAGGAACAGGAAATCAAACATTGTATGGTATCACTCATAAGTAAGAGCTAAACTAAGAATCTACAAAGACTTAGAGAATAATATAATGGACGTTGGAAACTCAGAAGCAGGGAGAGAGGTAGAGAGATGAAAAATCACCTTTCGGGTACAATGTGCACAGGTGGGGGTGCTGGGTACACTTAAAGTCCAGGCTTCTTTGCCACTATACAATGAAACCATGTAACCAAAAGTTATTTGTACCCTAAAAGCTAGTGAAATTGCCAGGCTCGGTGGCTCAGCCTGTAATCCCAGCGCTTGGGGAGGCCGAGGTGAGTGGATTGCCTGAGCCTGTGAGTTCGAGACCCGCCTGGGCAACTTGGCGAGACCTCGTCTCTACAATAAATTAAAAATTAGCTGGGCGTGGTAGCGCGTGCCTGTAATTCCAGCTACTTGGAAGGCTGAAGCAGAAGGATCGCTGAGCCCAGCAGGTTGAGGCTGCGGTGGCTGGGAGCGGCCACTGTACTCCAGTCTGGGTGACAGAGTGAGACTCCAACTAAAAAAAAAAAAAAAAGCTAGTGAAATGAAGGGAAAATAATGTGCTTTCGCTGGACATCACACCTGTAATCCCAGCACTTTGGGAGGCAGAGGCTAGAGGACTGCCTGAGTCCAGAACCAGCCTGGGCAACTTGGTGAGACCTCGTCTCTACAATAAATCAAAAAATTAGGGTGTGGTGGCAGTACAGACCAGAGCTCAAGCAGTCAGGGTACAGACTGGGCACATGGGCCAACCATCCCTCCTGCTCTCCATCCCTTC
>CAUYQG010160193.1:0-16151 GCA_963574415.1 Tarsius wallacei | reverse complement strand
GGCCACCGCAGCCTCGACCCACTGGGCTCCGGCGATCCTTCCGCCTCAGCCTTCCAAGTAGCTGGAACTACAGGCGCGCGCTACCACACCCGGCTAATTTTTTGATTTATTGTAGAGATGAAGTCTCGCCAAGTTGCCCAGACGGGTCTCGAACCCGGGGGCTCAGGCAATCCACTCACCTCAGCCTCCCAAAGCACGAGATTACAGGCTGAGCCACCAAGCCCGGCTTCAAATAGCTTTTTAAAAAAGCATTTAGATGTTGTAGTTCTAGATCCTTTGGAGGATGAGTTTGGCACCAGCTGCAACACAGCACAAGCCAGATATGTGAATCTGCAAAGTTCAGTGTGATGACATGAAAACAATCTCAAGGATGGGATAATAAAAGCAAACAGAAAACGTGTAACACAAAGTTCATGAAACCGCTCCCTTGTTCAGAAGCAAGGAAAACATAAGCTAACCTATGAGACTTAATCATGCACTGTGTACATTTACATTCAGTAAAGTTATCTTGCATGCTTTGGTTAATATTTGAGTAGGCAGATTTGTAAGTACTAATGCATGCGATATTTTTGTACCTGAGGTTATATGTTTTGCTTTTTAAAAATTGTTTTTTTTTACAAATGTTATGTCAGAGTTCATCTATGAACACTCTTTAAAAATATATATGTATCTACATGTTAGTTCAAAACAGTTTAATTTTAACCAGTTCTAGAACTACCAAGTTGATAAGGAAACTGTGCAGTAAAATGTGGCTAGGGAACAAGCCTGAAATTATTTTATAAAGTTGAAATTACGTTTGTGCATGTGTAATAATTTCTAAAGCAAGAGGGCTCAAGAAGGTGGTACAAGAATTAAACTTTCAGAATACCCTGTTTCTAGAATGCTTCTAGAAGCATTTTAAGATATAAAACAACCACCACCGCTAGGACAACTAACTTAAAAGTATGGTCCAGTTTGTGGAACTGATTCAGGGCAAATGAAAAAAGGATGAAAAATGACCATTTTGCTTTCTCTATATGCCCAGGGAGCTCACAAATTTTATGGGAGTTTGAGAACTCCTGCTACATGTGGGATTAGCTACAATTATGTCCAAATCTTACTTATATGGCAAGACTATACCAGAAATATTTATACAAGCATTTAAATGTGGGCCCAATGTTCAATATAATTTTTGGGGGGGGCAGGGTCTCCCTCTGTTGCCCAGGTTGGAGTGCAGTGGTACTATCATGGTTCACCGCAGCCTCAAATTCTTGGGTTCAGGCGATCCTTTTGCCTCACCCCCCTCCCACCCCCCGAACCGAGTAGCTGAGACTACAGACGTGCACCACCATGCCTGGCTAATTTTTTCTATTTCTTTCTTTTTTTTTTTTTGTAGAGACAAGTTTTCATTATTTTGCCCAGGCTGGTCTTGAACTCCTGGCCTCAAAAATTCTCCTGCTTCAGCCTCCCAAAGTGCTAGGATTACAGGTGTGAGCCATCGCACCCAGCAATAGGCCTCTTTAAGTAGAAGAATAAGGAGACTGGCATGACACTCTGAAAGTGTGTATATCCTGGACGTTTCTACCCAGCTAGGAGCCATGACTTTGGCTGAGAAAACCCAGTTCATAGTTTTCTACTAACAAGCGTCCTAGTGGACAAGTTCTGCCTTTCTTTCAGGAGTCACGGGGAGTGATTTGGGAGAAAGCAAAAGGAATGAAGAATCAAGGTGATCGGGCCAGTAAGAAGATCCTCTACTCCTCCTCCCCCTCTCCCTGTCCTTCTCTTCCTTTCCCCGTCCTTCGCGTTGTGAAGGTACAGCAGCACACAGACACAGCCTACTAGAAACAGTTACAATCCATTACGAAACCCAGCAATGATCACAGGCTTTCTGTGCATTTCCATCCAATCTGCTGGTGAAGTCGATCTCTGAAAGTCACCTCTGTGCACTTGAGTGGCCATTCTAGTAAAAGAATACCAACTTCTAGGTGCTCTCAGGTTATTATTAATACACAAAAAAAGAAACTTAAAGCCTTGTCAGAGTGCCTCATGAGAGAAATAAGGACACCCTACCCTTTCAAATGGAAAGAGTAATTTAAATGACAATTTCATGCTATGAAGATAAGATGCCAAAAATAGTTCTGTCACAAAAGCATATGCATGTAAAAAAAAAATCAAATGTATTGTCTATAATATATACAAAAAATACTGTTCTAAAGTCTTGCTACTTAATTTTTGGTTGTGATCTAATACCTGTAAACTTTTACTCACTTTTTAGTAATGGTTTCTACTTAATTTTACTAAAAATATTATTCAAAGATGCCAACATTTTCTTCTTGGGCAACAGCCTATAAAGTCTTAGTTCTAGTCAACACTAATATGCTGGAGAAAGTCCTACTAAATAGCTCCGTGAATTTCCAAGGAATGGTGGGAATGGAAAATTGTCTTGTCTCTCCCCAAAACAACCCCTTGGAGTTTGAAGTTACTTTGTGTTCCCATAGCAAAATAACACAGGGGCTACAAAATTTGCCATCACTTAGCAAACTAAACCAAATGATTCCACTTGATATGACTTTCAGGCTTTAAATTCAGGGGCAAAGGTCTGTTGCCGCTGAAAGTGTAGAGCGGCATCACAGACACCTGCAAAGTCTGCTTTGAATCCTTGGCTCAGAGGCTCCTCAAGGAGTATTCAAACCAACTGGCCAGTCTGTGAAGGCACAGAGATGGCGAGGAGGAAGGAGAAGCGAGGAAGGATGCTGTTCTGTCAGGTGAATTCAAGCAGACAGCGGTTTCGGCTCGGAGGCTGCCTCCAAGAGTCCTGCCAGATGGAGGTCCTAGGATTCTAAACTTCTGAATAGCATTCTTGAAAGTATTGGTGAGCTTGACTTTGCTGTGTGGCTGTAGAGAAGTGTAGGCTGAGACTAGGTTGTCACTACGTCCCACTGCTTCCTGCTGAATAGCTAGAGCCATCACCCTACCCTTGGTCCCCACCACAGTGCCCCTGACACTTTGTCTTTATAAACTAGATTATATATATATAGGCCTCAAGGACTTAACTTAAGACCCCCTCACAGTCCAGGTATTTCAAAGGAGAGGATGTATACCTGCACTTAACATTCAGTTTCTAAGCATGTGTGCACATTCTCCCCTCATTAGAAGCTAATCCTCAAATCCTCAGTCCTGTTCTGACTCAAATTATTTTTTTGTTTTTGGTAACTATAATCATGAGTGAAATGAGCTATTACTAACCAAAGAACATCAAGAAGTTGGGATCAAACTACTTTGGGGAAGGTTCTGGAGGAAGGAAGAAGACAAGGTGAAGAAAATGGGATGACTTACTAGAACTGGACACTGGTAACATTATATTTTGGCAAGCATTTTGGAAACAATTCTTCTAATTCTTCAAAAAACAGTTTCTCTCAAAATAATCATCAAGCTCCGAAGAACACGCACAAAGCATGCTGGGGAACTAAGTGGAATATAACCAATTAAATAAAACACCACTGCTAATAGGAAATGATACCTGTTAAAAGTTCAAAGAGCCAAAGAGCCGCATGCATCTTTCATGTTAACCTTGACACTCATTGAGATTCAGTCAGCAGATGTTGATCTTCTATCACTTAGAATGAAAGGGGATGAACAGTACTGATTATTATGAAACGAAGGAATCATAATTACTAGGAAAAATGTATTTATCACTCTTAAGAAATACTATTTAAAATACTAACAGCTTAAAAGGAATGTTGGTGTGCTGGGCAGTTAGAAAGCCAGTAAAATATGGCACTGAAGCTAGTTAATGTGAACTCAATGGAAATCACGATACCATCACACTTTCTCCCTGCAAGGATTTGTGAAGAGACAGACAGTACCTTGTCTCTTTATTAAATTCATACAGTCCCAGAAAACATATGAATGAAAAGATCTGTGTTTGACATATTTACACCTTATGTCATCATTACCTGCTTTAAGAAAAACACTCCTTCAAAACCCTACACTATGAAAAACTATTTTCAGGATTTTTTTATTTGGTCCGTTGATCTAACAAGGCTGAGTTCTCAAATCTTTCATCCCCAAGTTAAAAATTGGAGCAACCAAACAAAACTCCAGCAAGGCATAAATAAGATATTAAAGTGCATATATACAATCCCAGAAAAGTTTTGATTGGGAACAGCAAAAATTTCTAGTGCAAAAACTGCTTTAGCCAGCAAAGCTCCCTCTCTGGAATCAAAGGGCTACAGTAAAAGTTAAAATTGGAAAAGGTGTAAGCAATGCCTGTCTTTAGTCAAGAGTTAATATATGTGCATGCACCAATGGCCCAAACTATGTTCAGTCTTGCAAAAGGGGACAGTTCAGAAACAGTCAGAATTTCCTGATCCGAGGCAGTGCTTTCTCCAGGGTCCCACGAGAATTTCCTGATCTGAGGCAGTGCTTTCTCCAGTGCAAGTTCCTCAGATGTGTCATCAGTTGCGAGTAGAGACAAAAAATCCAATGGACATGTTCTGCAATACGCTTGCAACTTGTGAAAAGGGTATTCACATACAGTTACTTTATCTTGGTTTGTCTTGAGTCTCTCAATTCTTCTTTTGAGCCTGACCTTGACTCTATCTACAACATTTTGTGCTTTTGGAACTGAACAGAGACTGGGCATTGTCTGTAGGAATCAATTCCCTTGGGTTATATGACCACGGCCTTTTGAATATTTGATTTATCCTTTTGGAAATTCATAATAAAATAGTTTTTCATTTCTCGGGACTATTACACAGATGAGGGATTATTATTTTTTATTTTTTTCTTTTCCTTCAAGGATCCAAGTTGAAAGCTCTTAGAAGGACATCCAGGTCGCCGAGGTTAGCCGCCTGGAAGAGTTCTGGCTGGTCCATCAGCGAGAGGGCGATCCTGAGGGCTGCCCAGATGTTTCCAGAGATTGCAGGGTGAGGAACTTGCTGCTGATTCCTGCTCTTTCTTTGCAAACTGAGGGCAGTGAGAAAATTGCTGACCGCTTCTCTAAGAGGGTAGAAAAACAGGTATTTTTAAATGCAACACATTTCAAAGTTAGCAATTTAAAAACAAAACAACAAAACAGATTAAGTTATTTAAGCCTAAAATCCTGAATCATCTCCCTATGGTGTTTTGGATGATCAGATGGACAACTTTCTAATTCTCTCATTATTCTTTAAGTATAGTCAAATCAGAAAGAAAAGAAAAGTAAATCTTATTTTTGGAATGTCACGTGGGAGATGAAAAATAATAGCAAACCACTGCTCACTCATTAATGCATTTGATATTCCCCTGTTCTTGCAATGATCTGAAGACTTAATCCATGTGCAGATGTGATTTCTCTAACCAGAGTTTAGGAGAAGACTATGGCTTTCCTTAGACACAAAGTGGTCTCATTTTTCCTGTTAGTGATAGAAATATTAAGCACAGCTAGTGAATTGAATTTATTATCAGAGTACCTGGCTTGAAACTCAGTTTTTTAGCCTTTGACAAATTTCTTCTTCAAGACTCAGTTTCCCTGAGTGTGTAATCAGGATAATGGAAGACATTTTAAAACCTCATGAGATGCAGTTAAATCAATTTATGTGAAAGTGCTTATCATTGAGTAAGATCAATAGTTCTCAAAATGTGGTCTGGGGAACCTTGGGGAATCAGTGAGGTCAACATTATTTTTATAACACGGAGACCTTATCTGACCTTTTCACTTTCATTTTCTCAGGTGCATACAGTGGAATTTTCCAGAGACTACATAATGTGTGATATCCCCACAGACAGAATGCAGAAGCAGATATGAGAGTGTGTTTTCTAGTAAGCAAGCTATTGAAGAAATCTGCAAAAATGTAAAACAATGCCACTCTTCTCATTAAACTTTTTTTTGTTTTTGTAAATAAATTTTTTTGTAAAATATTTTATTAATGACAACATGTTTTATCATTTTTATTTTAAAAATATTACTATTATTAATATTTTTTGAGTTGAGTCTCTGTTGCCCAGGCCAGAGTGCAATGGCATGATCACAGCTCACCACAGTCTCGACCTCCTAGGCTCAGGTGATCCTTACACCACGGACTCCCAAGTAGCTGGGACTACAACTGCATGCCATCACATCAAGCTAAGCTTTTAATTTTTTTGTAGAGACAAAGTTTCGCTATGTTGCCCAGGCTGGTCTCAAACTCCTGGGTTCAAGCAATCCTCCCACCTCAGTCTCGCAAAATGCTGGGATTACAGGCATAAGGCATTGCGCCTGGCGAGTTTTATTATTTTTTAAATGAATCTTTTAAAAGTTCTCAGTTAAATTTTTAATATGGCAAATACTGATAAATATAACCCACATAAACAAAAGCACTTTGAGGGGGACTCAATAACCATTAAAAGTGTAAAGGGATCTTCAGGACACAGAGCTTAAGAACAGCTAAGTTGGATGCTGTCCAGAGTCTTCCTAGCCCCTCTAGACCACGATTGCTCAGGTGCCAGGGTACCTACTGGCTATGCCCTCTTCTGCACCCCCACGTTGCCCCAACCTTGTGTTATGCATCTGACAAACTGATCCTTGTTTGTTGTGCACTTTATTTCTACTATTATTACATTGTAATATATGGTGAAATATATATTAATATAACCATGCCTACTGGCTATGCCCTCTTCTGCACCGCCACATTGCCCCAACCTTGTGTTATGCATCTGACAAACTGATCCTTGCTAAGGCTAATCATGACACTTTACTCTGTATCCGTTTTACTCGTTATAACTTCTCACATACTTGATCTCATTTAATCCTGCAAGGTAGTTCTGAAATAAGAAACGTTGGAAGTGAGGCTGACTTTCTAATCTAATGCACGAAATCTAGGCATTCGCTCATTTATATTGTTTGATCCGCCTGAAAACAAAAGGCAGTTGGGAAGTGCACCTGCTGTGTGTGGCAACCTGGGTAACAGAATGGAGGGGTGTTCCAATGACCCCCACTTCTGGGTTTCTTGTAATCAAGCAAGAGAGGAAGATTTATAGATGGATGGACAAAACGAGTCTACTTGAGAGGCATTTTCTGCAACCCCTTCACGGGCTGGCAGTGCTACTGATGTCTCCAAGTTTCCTCTCAGAATCCTGGACCCGTGAGAACTCCAGGGGAAGGAAGATCAGGAAGTCCCCTCTCTCACTGGCTGCTTCCAGTGTGTGGCAGTGGTTTCAGAGGGATTTGGAAGTAGCAGAACCGTCTAACTTATTCACCTTATCACACAACTCTAGGTTTGTTTGTTTGCTTTTTATAAAGGTAGTCTAAACCTGTTGCCCAGCTTGTAAACTTAGAGTCCTTTTGGGGGACTCAGAAAGTTGTGCATGGATATACGTGAATAGTTTTCAAATGCTTCACACATACGTATGAATAATTTTACACTGGTATATTGTCATAATTAGAAAACTCATTTATTTAAAAGTATTACTCACTTTCCCTCTTTATACTAATACTAAAAATATTCCTGTTAAGGGAGATCAAATTCCTTTTTCACCAAAAAGGGGTCCTCATTGTTGAAAAGAATGAGACTCATTGATCTAAGCTTTACTCTGGAGCTTTCATGGACAAAGGTGTAACAATTCAAGTGACACCCAAGTTCTATACCAACAACTTTTTCTGCTTATTTTAATTGTAGATAGCAGCAATCCCCAACCTTTTTGGTATGAGAGATTGGTTTAATGGAAGATAATTTTTCCACAGACCTGGGAGAAAAGGGATGGTTTCAGGATGACTCAAGTGCGTTACGTTTGTTGTGCACTTTATTTCTACTATTATTACACTGTAATATATGGTGAAATAGATATTAATATAACCATATGTGTAATGAAATATAATGTAAATATACAATATATATTTGATGCAAATGTCTATATTTATATACAATAAATTTATATAATGAAATGTGAAGTAATTTACATTGAAATAATTATACATAATTATGCAATATAATTATATAAATTATATTATAAATAATTATGTCACTGGATGCACCTGTACCACTGAAGTACATCACCTCACTTGCCACTCACTGACAGGGTTTTGATATGAGTCTTCAAGCAATTGATTTATGATGGTCTCTGTGCAGTCAGACCTCACTGCTCGTGTTAATCTGTATTTGCAGCCACTGCCCAGCACTAGCATCACTGCCTGAGCTCCACCTCAGATCATCAGGCATTAGATTCTGGTCAGGAGCCGCAGCCTAGATCCTTCACATGCGCAGTTCACAATAGGGTTCACATTCCTATGAGACTCTAATGCCACCGCTGATCTGACAGAAGGTGGAGCACAGGTGGTAACACCAGCGATGGGGAGTAACTGTAAATACAGATAAAGCTTCTCTGGCTTGCCTGTTGCTCACCTCCTGCTGTGCGGCCCAGTTCCTAATAGGCCATGGACCAGCGCCAGTCCGTGCCCCAGGGGTTGGGGATCCCTTGGTATATGATACCAGGGCAGGGCTTGCCTTTGACTTTTTATAGATAATGTGACATGACAAGCAGCAAGTATTATAGCTACATGCATAGACACCTGCTGTAGCTCCTGCGGGAGTGGTCCCAAGACTTTTGTGGATGTGGAAATATTCGCAGCAGCTCCTGGCTTTTTTCTGAGTCCTTTCTCTACTGAGGGTTGTTACTTCCAGCATACATTTACACTTTCAGCTATACCTCTTTTCAAAATTCATTTAAGGTTTATGCCTCACTGGATGGTCTTTTTTCTCAGGGAAAAAAAAAATCACAAAATGTTTACCACTACTCAGAGTTCCCACATCTGGCATGATAATAAAAGACACACAAAGTTTAGTGGTGATGTTACAAAGTACCCAATTGAGCACTGTTACCAGATTTAGCAAGTAGAAAGGATGCACAGTTAAATTTGAATTTCAGATAAACAATGTATCCATGGGGCACTGGTTTCAGGAACCCCTAAGGATAGCAAAATCTGCAGGGACTCAAGTCTCACGTAAAATGGCACAGTATTTGCATATAACCTAAGCGCACCCTCTGATATAGTTTAAATTGTCTCTAGATTATTCACGATACCTAATACAATGCAAATGCCATGTAAATAGTTGTTATAGTATATTGTTTTTAAAATTTTGTATTATATTTATTGCTGAGTATTTTTGTGTTCCGTTTTTTTTTTAATATGTTCAATTCATGGTTGGTAGAATCCACAGATGTGGAACCCACAAATATGGACAGCTGACTGTACAAGAATATCCCATGCAATATTTGGGAAATACTTATGCTGAAAACTTGTTTGCTGTTTATATGAAATCCAAATTTAACTGGGAATTCTGTATTTTATCTAGCAACTCTAAAATTGACTTGCTTCAGTACAGGATTTAAAATTTATGCCTTAAACCGGGCACAGTGGTTCACTGCTGTAATCCCAGCACTTTTGGAGGCCGAGGCTAGAGGATTGCTTGAGCCCAGGGTTTCAAGACCAGCTTAGGCAACATGGTGAGACCTTTAGTACAAAAAAATCAGAAAATTAGTCAGATGTGGTAGCATATACCTGTAGTTCAGCTACTCAGGAGGCTGAGGCTTAAGGATCGCCTGAGTCCAGAAGGTCGAGGCTCCACTGAGCTGTGATCATGCTACTGCCCTCCAGCTTGTGCAACAGAGTGAGACCCTGACTCAAAAAAATAAAAATAAATAAAATTTACACCTTAACAGAGTTGCCCATTTTTACTTGTCATGGACCTGCATGGCCTCCTGCAAACAGTTGCCCTGCTGAATTTTACATCTATGAGTGCCAAGAAAGTATTTTATTGGTCCCTCAAGTATTGTTTTCTGCACTAAGATGTTACAATTAGGGAAAACTCATGCAGAAGTTTTATAAAAGCCTCCTTTAATTGAATCTAATACGTCTACATATATGTATGCATTTATTTACATCTTTCTTATTTGAAAAAAGAGACTGAGGTGTCTCATTTATACATATATACAACATAACCAGAAAAAAAAAGTGAGTAAAAAAGGGGACTAGAACACCTGGCCAGGAAAGTCAGATGAAGCCAGGAATGAAGTCAGTATTCAAAATGGGCATTGCAGGGGCTGGACAGCTGATAGGTGGGGAGGTGGACACAGTCAGCTCTGGGCTCTTGCCTGGCTGATAAAAAGAGGTCTCTGCAGTGGCCATAAAATATAACATGCCCGCTGATCAGAAGTCTCTCTGCTATTCCTGATTTTGGCCTGAGAAAAATCCTCTTGACACAGCGTAATCTAGTGACTAATGTTCTTTGGAAGGGTTTTTTTTAGTACAAAAGCAGAGATTCTTCAGTTGTCAAAAGAATGTAACCAGGCTATGCAGCTCTCTGATGATTTAATAAATAATACTAATAAGGATAACGATAATGGCAATAACAATAATCATCATAACAAGTGGTGAAATATGGAACACCTGCCCAGTGCTGGGCTCTTATATTTAACCTAAACAATAATACTGCAAAAATAGTTATTTCTCTCTCTCTCTCTCTCTCTCTCTCTCTCTCTCTCTTTTAACAAGTGAAGAAATTGAGGCTCCAAGTTACATGTCCAGAGTCAACACCAGTAAATGGCAGAGCTGTGATTTCAACCCAATCTTGCCTGGTGATTAAAGCCTGGCTCTTTCTGAGAATGAGGAAGGGTTTACATTTTTTTCTGGGGTTGAAAACTAACATTTGCTATTTTTCTAATTATGAAAGTTATGCCTGCTTACTTAGAAAATTGGAAAAAAGAAAGAAGGTAAAAGACCATCCATATTTTTATCACCCCAAAGAACTCAAGCTATTTCATTTACGGTTTCTGGCAATGCAGAAAAGAGAGGACACAGACCTTAATGATAATGATGAATGACGAGAGAATGAGAAGAGCATTTCAAGCTATAACTTTTTTCTTTCCCCCACCCTCAACGTTCTTGGTGCATCAGGTTTAGAAAACCTGGATTCTTGGTTTTGCTTTGCTGAGCCCTGGCTCTGAGACCTTCCAAAGCCATTGTGCCCTTGCCCAGGACCCCAAGGTTCTTTTTTTCCTTAAGTGAAAAATGGAAGATTAGACTGATCATGTCTCTTTTTTTTTTGAGTTGGAGTCTCACTCTGTCGCTCAGGCTGAAGTGCAGTGGCATGCTCATGGACACTAGCCTCGACCTGCTGGGCTTAGTGATCCTTCCGCCTCAGCCTTCCAAGTAGCTGGAAGTGCCACCACGCCTGACTAGTTTGTGTGTGTGTGTGTGTGTGTGTATGTGTGTGATTTATAGTAGAGATGAGGTCTCACCAAGTTGCCTAGACTGGTCTTGAACCCCTGGGCTCAGGCAATCCTCTCACCTAGGCCTCCCGAAGTGCTGGGATTACAGACTGAGCCACCGCACCTGGCCAATCATAAAGAGTCACACTTGGGGTGTCGGGGGTGGGGGAGTGTTAAAAGACACAGGTGACTTGTCCTAAACCCAGGATGACTCAATCACAATCTCAGGGGATGGGCTGGTGTGCTGGGCCTAGATAATGTCTGTTCTCTAAAGCTCAAGAAACCAGAGAAGCACATGATTCCTGCAGAAACAGGCCTCAGATCTGAAGGTTCCACATTCACCCTTCACGGGAAGAGGAGGAATGTCCCCACAAAGGGAGCTATTTTTCCGTGCAAACAACCTTGTGGGTTGTTCTTCCTCGGGCTTGGGCTGGTTCGCCCTCAGTCTTCTGCCATACTTCACCTGTAGGCGCCCAGGTTGATGCAGCTTATTCCCAGGTTGTATCTGGACCGGATGAAGCCAGGTTGGATCTCCAGGGCTCTCGTGTAGGCCTCCACCGCTTCTTCGCTGCGGTCTCCATTTGCCAAGGTCGCCCCGAGACGGTTCCACAATGAATAGTCCTGATGACAAAATCAGAGCTCTCTAACAATCAGTGCAAGCCTCAGTGACAGAGTATTCCTTTATTTCTCTGCAGAGGAAGATAGCTAAAAATTTATCCAGTGCTCATGGACAGGATCATGGTGAGGTGAATTACTCAACAATCTTTATGGACAGCTGTGTGAAATGACTTTTATTCATCAAAGAACAGCTACCATTTGATACTGTCATGAGATTAACAGGTATTTCATTATTAACAGCGACAGTAGCACATCATTAGTACCTATCACTTTAAACCATTGCAGGCAGGGAAATAGAGTGTAGAAGAAATGCAGACAGTGCTGAGCCTGTAAGAACTAATTTGTTACAGAGAAACTTAAGGTTTCTTGCTGTGCTGTGTTTTCTTACCTCTGGCCGAACAGTTAAGGCAGCATTGAATGCATCTATTGCTCTATTAAATTCTCCACTCAAGTGGAACAGTACCCCCAGACCAGTCTGTAGGTCTGGGTCGATCATATCTCCATTTTGGTGGGCAGCTTCCAGATATAATTCCTTCACTCCTTCCAGGACAGAGCTGCAAGGGAAAAAATGATTTGTGATCCAAATAGTCTGAACATAGATTATTTACTATTAAATCTCTTGGCTCTATTTCAAGAAGTATCTCTTCATTACAGACTGGAAAAAATTTGCTTAAAATATCTGAGCTTAATGAGAGGACTATTAAAACTGAATTTTTAAAAATACAGCTGATTTTCCTAAAGTATTTTGTTGTACACAGATATAGACTGTGTTAAGTAAGGTCTTCACAAGAAGAGTTTTGTTGACCCTGAGTGCCACTGTAAAAAACAAACAAACAAAAACCAAAAAACCCACAGCTAGGTTTCCCAAGGCCTCCATGAGAAATAACATCATGACTTGTAGCTGACAGAAAACACAGTTCTAGAAGACAAGACTTCCATTATTCCCTATTCCTAGTTCTTGGACTTTATAAAATGGGGTGCTGCAGTACTTATTTTACTTTACTTTAAGTGAATTGTATGCCCAAAGCATTTGGCTTTAAAATGTGGTACTCAGATAAATGTCTGTGAGTGCCCACAGTGTAGATCTTGTGTCTAAAGGTTGGCCCTGGTTTTGCCATCTGTCTTTCTAACCAGTGGTGCTGTTCTAGTAGAATGCTGTCCTACAAGCCCTTCTGGAGTGTGGGGCAGTAAGGATCTGAGGCTCACTGAATCACCCTTCAGGTGATTTATTGTGTGTAGGGTGTTTCCTGATGGCTGTAATATAATGGGAAGGATACCTATCAACCGGGGACTTGGACATCCGTCGGGTGAGGCCTGGAGATCCTTTCTTGCTTTTCACAAGGTATTTGTACTTTGGGTTTTGCTTAATCCAGTTCTTTAGAGCTTCACAGGCATCTTGCTGATGACCAGTGTTAGTATAGCTCACAGCCAAAGCCATCAAAGCTTTCAAGTTGTTGGGCTGTAATTCTAGGCATCTGGAAAAAAAAAAAACCAACAACTTCAGATGTCTTTTGGCACCAGAGTCTAACAATTATTTAGAAAACTTGAAGTCTTTATTAATTAAATACCACAAAAGCATTGTTAATTTTGATTATGTCAAGTCTCTGGAAAACACCATATTTATCCATATGAAAATTGGGCCTTAAGTATATTTTAAAGATACTTAAAACTCATTCTGATGACTTCTAGATTTTAATTAATTTTTTAATAAATGTTTCTAGAACCATGGCTCATCCTGCACATAATTTATTAGTAGTTAATCTAATGAGAAGTGGAGGATATCATTATTTTAGTGCTGCTCTATTATCTCTACATTAAATGTACCTCATTTCCAAAGAAAACTGACTTGGATTTGTACATCTAGAGATAAAAGGCTGTACAGCATTTTGTAAAGGAGAAGGAGATCCCTGTGTTTCCAGATAACTGATGTGGGTTTACAGGAGACACACGCTTTGTTAATTTTGTTTATGTCAAGTCTCTGGAAAACACCATAACACCAAAACACTCTGCGGCTCCCCATCATTCCATTTCACCAGTCTCTAACAAGGGCTTTTCAACCTTTGGGTGCATGTGAATTATTGGGCATCTTGTAGAATTTGCATTTTGGTACATGGAGTGGAGCTCAAGGTTGTGCAAGTCTAGCAAGCTCCCAGGGGATCATGTAATTCCTGGATAAGACTTTGAGTAGAAAGCCCTAAAAAGTACCCTAATCCCTCTTTGTGGTGGTTCTAATCACCAAAACTTATCAGCACTGGACAGAGAAGTTCTTAACTCTGGACACACATTAGAAAACCTTGGGGGAGTTTTTAAAACTACTGATGCTAGGTCCCAGCCCCAACCTATTAAATCATAAACTCCAGGGTGTGCTTGGGCATCTTTATATTTTTATTATTTTATTTTATTTTTTTGAGTTGGAGTCTCACCGCATCGCCCAGGCTGGAGAGCAGTGACACGCTCACGGCCCCCCCAGCGTAGACCTGCTGGGCTCCAGTGATCCTTCTGCCTCAGCCTTCCAAGTAGCTGGAACTATAGGCCTGTGCTACCACGCCTGGCTAGTGCCCTAATCTCTTGATTCATGGAAACTGCTTTGTCCAGACTGACAGCGACCCTCCTGTTTCCCAGGCCAGTGGTCCGTTTCCAGTCCTCATGGTGCTTGGTCCGATGGTAGAAGCGTTGACACAGTTCTCCACCCCTCCCCTGCACAGTCTCCATGTGACACCATGTCACTTCTCTGCTGCTTTCCGCCTCCCATCCACTCCCTGCCCATCTCCTCTGCTGGCAACCTGGCAGGCAGCTCTTTCCCCGCCCCATCACCCCGGAGAGCTCAGAGTTCAAACCTAGGTCCTCTTCTCTCCCTGTCCTTGTTCCTTGGGCAATATCCATCGGCCTATGCCTTGTAATACCACTGATTTGCTCATAACTCCCAAATTTATTCCTTCAACCTGGCTCTCTTCCTTCCAAACTTCACATTTGCATATCAACTGCTCATCAAACATTTCTGTTTTGATATCTAGTAGACATCTTATACATGACACTGGAGAACTGAACTGATCTCTAGTCCCCTTCAGATGTTCCACCTTTGCCAGCCCAGGTGATGCCAGGGCCATCCTTACAGTTGTTCAGACCCTCAGCACCATGCCCTCCTTCCCCCACTTACCATATGTGCATGCACACACACACACATGCACCACGTCTAACTTATTAGGAAATTCTGTGGACACTCCCTTCATAAACCTCCTTGCTCACTGCCTCCCTAGAGACTCGGCTCTTCCCTGGATTGTGCCAAGAGCCCTCAGTTTCCTCACTGCCATCCTTGCTTCCCCAGAGTCTGTTGCTGGTGCAGTCACAGTGAGCCTTTAAAAACGTGCATTGGATTACATCACTCTTCCGCTCATGAAAGGCTCCCCATTTCACTTGGAGACAGAGTCCTGACAACAGCCTCCAGGGTTGGGATGCTCTGTCCCCCAAAACTCTTCCCTTGGGGCCCTTTGTCTGGCTCTTCCTTCTTCCTCTTCCCCCATGTCTGTTCTGCCAGCTCGTTCATCTTCAGTCCGTGCTCCCCTGTCAGTTTTTTGGTGCCATCCTCCAGGTCACCTTAACTGCCTCTGCCTGCCTCCTGCCCACTCCACTGCAATTGCCTGATCCCACTTAAGACCGCTCTAGTTTCTATTTCCCCATAGCACTTGCTAGCCCCTAACAAATACTGTCGTTTCCTCCCGCTAACTCTAAGTTCCCAGCAAGGGGAATGCATGTCTATTTTGTTGACAGAGCCCACATACCTAGACAGAGGCCCAGTTACTAGACCCTAGAACAGAGTAGGAGCTTAATACATACTTGCTGAATGAATGAAGGAGGCTAATTCAGTCTGTTAGAGACCTTCAATGTACTACTAAAGGAATAGCTCTTTCTTCCTCCTCCTCCTCCTCCTTCTCCTCCCCCTTCCCCCTCCTTCTCCTTCTCTTCCTTCTCTCTTCCCTCTTCCTCCCCCTTCTCACCCCTCCTCCTCCCCCTCCCTTTCCTCCTTTTTTTTTGAGTCTGGGGTCTCACTTAGGTCCAGGAGTGCAGTAGCACAATCATGGCTCACCGCAGCCTCGAACTCCTTGACCCAAGTGATTATCCTGCCTCAGCCTCCTGAGTAGTTGGGACTATAGGCATGTGCCACCACGCCTGGCTAAGTTTGTGGGTTTTTTACTGATACGGTTTCGCTATATTGCCCATGCTGGTCTTGAACTCCCGGGCTCACGCTATCCGTCCTCCTCAGCCTCTCAAAGTGCTGGGATTACATCTCCTTTCGTCTTGAGAGGAGATGATGAGTTCCTTGGAGATCA
>CAUYQG010160191.1:0-25709 GCA_963574415.1 Tarsius wallacei | reverse complement strand
CCTTTTTTCCTGAGTTTACACCTTTTTTCTTTGGTGTGGGATTTTTAAGTGGACTGCCCTTTTTGGGGACTGAAGTATGTCCAGGTGGTTTAGTTCGACCTGATTTCTTGATCTGCTTTGTTGGTACTATTAGAGAAGTTTTCTGTGGAGACTGCATTGAACACTGGGTCACTTTGGAAGGAGAAGACTGTGTTTTTGCTATATTCTTTACAATAGGAACTTTATAAGTATTCCAGAGAAACAAGTTGTTGCTGTATTTACCATCAAGGTGATTTGGGTTCCAAATGATAGCCTTACTCTTTAACAGGAATAAAACTGCCTTTCTGGAGAAAGCAAGTCCTTAATACAATTTTTTTCTTTCTTAATATGCATACATACATACATACATAGGTATGCATATCCACGTATATAGAGCAAAGGCTGTGTTGAGTCACGACCCAGATACCCACCACCCAAACAAGTCTGCCATACTCATTTCCTGGATTTACATAAAGAGGTGAAAAAGAAATACCCTGTGTTCACCCTAAAAGAGTTAGAACAGAACCAACTTTATCTCCACAACCTGGGAAGGGGCTATAAACATGCTCCCATTATGGACACCCTCTTCAGATACCCCCATAGTCTCAACAGCATAATTGGTTTAATTTTAGCTCTTCCTTGAAGAGCACTGAGAATGCTCCCTCTGCTCCCAATTTGTTGCCTCCCATGGGACACATGGGGTTCCTAGGGTCTTCACTGGAGAGCTCTGTGAATATGGACTTGTTCACCCAAGAATGATGAACTTGAAATGCGTGACTTCACCTATGTGAATTTCAGTTTCTACATCTGAAACATGGGATCATAGCAGATACTACCTTTGTGGCCATAATGAGAAATGAAAGAGATTTCACAAATAATCACTTGATTTTTTGATCTGAATCACTTTTCACATCTAGGTTAAGGAGTGTCTGGGTAACTTTTAGGCAGGTTCCAGGGCTACTGCTGCTACATGGGCTCTGGAGTTCTGACTAAAGAAAGCTGAGCCCCAGCCTTGAGAGTTAGAGGTAATGGATTCAATGGTTCACAGGATGGTAGGGCTGGGATTGACCCTGAAGCATGAGGACTTGGTGGGATGCCTCACTGTCCCAAGGTAACCTGATAGTGAGTAGCACAGAGCACCTGGAGGCAGAGCCCAGAGTTAAAAACTAAATCACAGGCAGAATCTCCAGGTCAAACACTGATGGGCATCATCATTCCAAAAGAATGGATGCGAGCAGCACTTCCTCCCTGTGTCATGACTCTGTGGGATGGTTGAGACCAAATTCCTAGCTCTCGTCAGGGCTCAGTGGCTGTCTGAGGTGACCTTGTCCATCTAATACAGGGAAAGAGGACAGCATGAGAATCCACACAACTCAAGCTCTAATCTTCAGGACCAGAGAGAAGCAGGTCACTGTGGGGGCTCTGTGATGATGATGGTAACAGAAAACCTAAGGATGATTCTGGCCACTAATGGGACCATTGGGTTACCCCATGGAAACAGCCCAGGCCTTGGACACCTCTCTGCTACAGTAACTTCACTCCTTGATGACTCTTCCCGTTTAGAGCTGTGGCTGTGATTGTTCCTCCAAGCCCAACACCTCGTGTTCCCCTGAGTGCATGGTGTTTCTACTCTGCTGACAATAGGCCTCTGTGAAAAGTCTCTTCCCAAACTCATTCCCCTTTCCCATCCAGATGCACTCCTCTGCTACCCCTCCCTGTTCAAGTGAAAGATATCCCCCCCACCCTGCTGCCGCCATGCAGATGCTCACGTAGGACCCTTTGAACTTGTCCTGACTCTCCTCTTCTTTGCACCCACAGGTATCAGTGAGTCTTGAGGTCTCTGCCAGCAGCACAGGTCCTGGACCCAACTCCATCTCTCCATCTCCACCTCCACAACTCCGTCCCGATCCAGCCATCGCCACCCTCAGCCTCCAGTCATTGTCAGAAAC
Organism: Tarsius wallacei; assembly: GCA_963574415.1. Lineage (NCBI taxonomy): Eukaryota > Metazoa > Chordata > Mammalia > Primates > Tarsiidae > Tarsius > Tarsius wallacei. The sequence continues at coordinate 23,742 of CAUYQG010160191.1, read as the reverse complement.
TTCCACATGGTCTGCCCGCTTTACCTTGTTTCCCACATGGCAGCTTCCAATTGATGAAAGCTTCTTCGCTCATCCGGAACCTGGTGATATCACCCAGGTCACTCTTGCATCATTCCTTGCATTCCAGGCACTTTGACCTCTGGCTGTTCCTCACACTTATTATGCTAATGCCCACTTCAGGGCTTCCATCTTTCTGTCTCCTCATTCCTCAAAGATTTCCCCCAGGTGTCCTCACTGCTTAGGCGTCCTCTCCTCAGAAAGGCCTTCACTGACCACTCCTATCAAGACTGCTCCCCATTCCCACACCCATCACCCCCAACTCTCCCCTATTTATTCATCTCCACATGCCTCATCAATTCAGATACACAGTGTCTTCTACTTAATTTGTTTCTTCCCTAAGATGTTAGCACCACAAAGACTCACACTTTCTTATCTTCATTCTACTCTCTAACCCAAACACAACATTATATACCAATTTTAAAGAGAAATAATTTACCTTGTCATGATACTTTCTGTCATTTATCTCATTGAATGTCCCCAGCTGTCCTCAAAGTGTCATTTGCTGCTTCCTTTCAGCCAAAATTGCCCCCAGTTGGTCCTCATTGCCTAACAAAGGGTCATTTGTGACTAAAATCATTAATCTTTGGAACCCAGGCCACATAGTGGAAGAGAAACCCCTCGCAACTTCACGCATCTTTCTCCTGAGGTGAGTTAGTTAGGAGTGAGAGAGGAATGAGAAACAATGATTTGGAGGTTCTCAAATGTTGCCCAAAGGATTCCTTCCTGGTCAGAAATCTTTGTACAGCACTCTTGTAGGGAAAGAAAACTATCTCTAGGTAATTTTTCAATTTTTAAAAATCTGTACTGCTACTACTATATTGGCATATAAATTTTACTGTATAAGCTTATTCCCAAGTATACTATTTAACTATATCTCATAAAGAAAACCATCATTTGTTATTTTCAATCAATATATACTTAGGCTAAAAAAAGTGTTGCTTTTGCTCTCATGAAGGTTGAGAATAAAACACTAGAGAAATAACATTGCTGCTAACAATTAACATTCTTTAAGAGCAAGAAAGGGATTGGCAGTAGTGGGAAACTGATGGGGAGGGGGGCACACTTCATCAGCAAGGATACCTGCATAATGAAAATGTGTATACCTAACCCTGAATTGTACCCCACATCTTTAAAATGAAAAAAATACAAATAAAGAAGAGAACAAAGTAAAATGTCAGCACCACAAAGACTAAAATAAAATAAAATTCTTTAGTAGCTAAACAACATATATTTTCAAATTAGAACACAACATTTATATATATAAATAGAATATGAAGGTTTACTTATGTGGTTGATAGAAACAATATTTATAAAACACTGAAGAAATATAGTTTGATGAAATTTCATTTTGAGTAAAAGGTGAATCTCTTAAGTACAACATTTATTTCAGTGATAATGAGATAGAATCCAAATTTCTGTTCAAAGAAAGTCCCAGAAACAAATTTGAAAACCTAAAAAAAAGGAGGATTTTCTGATACCACACAACCTCTCAAGACTGAAACAAGAAGAAATAGAGACACTAAATAGATCAATAACAACCCTGGAAATTGACTTCATCATAAGAAAACTTCCTACAAAAAAACCCTTTCCAGCAGAATTCTGCCAACCTAAAGGAGGTGCTGATGCCAGTCCTATTAAAAGTATTCCAGGCAGTCGAGAAAGATGGAACTCTCCCAAAATCATTTCATGAAGCTAACATCACACTGATATGCAAACCAGGCAAAAGACCTGACAAAGAAAAAGAACTACAGGCCAATATCCCTGATGGACATAAAATGCAAAAATACTCAACAAGATTCTAGCAAATTGGATCCAACAGCACATCTCAAATATTATTCACCATGACTAAGTAGGCTTCATCCCTGGGATGCAGGGCTGGTTTAACATCCACAAGAACATAAATGTGATTAAGTACATCAGGAGATATAAAAACAAGAACCACTGGATTATATCATTAGATGCATAAAAGGCTTACAATAAAATCCAGCATCTATTATTGATGAAAACTCTTAAACACCCAGGTAGAAGAAACATACCTCAAAACAGTAAAAGCCAGCTACAATAAACCTATAGCCAACACATTACTAAATGGACAGAAATTGGAAGCATTTCCCCGGAAAATCAGAAGAAGACAGGGCTCCTCACTCTCACCCCTCCTGTTCAACATAGTGTTGGAAGTCCTAGCTACAGCAGACAAGAGAAGGATATCAGGGGTATCCAAATAGGAAAAGAAGAAGTTAAGCTATCTCCCTTTGAGGAAGATAAGATCTTACTCCTGGAAAAACCTAAGGGAATCTGTCAAAAACCTCCTTGCTCCGGGAACAGTGGCCCAAGCCTGTAATCCCAGCACTTTGGGAGGCCGAGACGAATGGAAATCAAAAAACCTCCTTGCACTGATAAAGGACTTTGGCAAAGTCTCAGAGTATAAAATCAACATCCAAAGAAAGTCACATTTTTATACACCAACAACAAACAGGCAGAAAACCAAAAAAAAAAAAAAAAAGCCACAAAAAAAGAAATACCTTGGCAGCTTTCTAACCAGAAAAGTGAAAGACCTTACAACAAAAACTACAAAACAAAGTTCAAAGAAATCAAAAGACACAAACAAATGGAAAAATATTCCATGTTCATGGATTGGAAGAATCAACATTGTCAAGACATCCATCCTACCCAAAGCAATCTTGGATCAACAATACAGAAATTCATATGGAAACATAAATTACCATGAATAGCCAAAACAATCCTCAGCAAAAGAAACAAATCAGGAGGTATCACATTCCCAGACTTTAAACTGTATTATAAGGCTACAATAATCAAAACAACCTGGTATTGGTACGAGAACTGGATATAGACCAATGGAACAGGATAGAGATTCCAGAAGCAAAACCTCAATTTCTCAACCAATTCATCTTCAACAAAGTCTCCAACAACCACCATTGGGGAGAGGAAAACCTGTTCAGCAAATGGTGCTCAGAAAACTGCTGACCACATGCAGAAGAACGAAACAGGAACTCTACCTAGCTCCATACACAAAAAACAACTCTAAATGAAACAAAGACATAAACATGAAACCTCAAACTATAAGAATCTTAGAAAATGCAGGAGACATCCTTACAGAAGTTGAAATAGGCAGTCAATTCCTGATCAAAACCCCAGATGCCCATGCCACAGAAGATAAGATAGACAAGTGGGACCTCATCAAACTGAAAATCTTCTGTAAAACAAAAGAAACAATCAATAGCGTGGGGAATCAGCCCAAAGAATGGGAGAAAATACTTGCTAATTGCATATCTGACAAAGGTCTAACAACCATAATCTACAAGGAACTCAAACATGCCAAAAAAAAAAAAAACATTTAAAAATGGGCAAAATATAGATAAATATATAAATAAAATTGCATCTATTGAGTAAAAAAATGGGCAAAAGAAATGAATAGACACTTCTCAAAAGAAGACATATAAGCAGCCAACAGACATGAAAAAATGCTCAGACTTACCAATCATCAGAGAAATGCAAGTCAAAACCACATTGAAACACCACCTAACTTCAGTAAAAAATGGCCATAATTAATAAATCAAATGAACACAGATACAAAAATCCTCAACAAGATTCTAGCAAATCGGATCCAAAAACACATCTCAAAAATCATCCACCATGACCAAGTAGGCTTTATCCCCAGGATGCAGGGCTGGTTCAACATTCACAAGACCACAAAGTAATTAAATGCATCAACAGATGTAAAAGCAAGAACCACATGATTATCTCATTAGATGCAGAAAAAGCTTTTGATAAAATCCAGCACCACTTCTTGATAAAAACCCTCAAACACCTAGGTATAGAAGGAACATACCTCAAAATAATAAGTGCTATCTACGATAAACCCACAGCTAACATCTTGCTAAATGGACAGAAACTGGAAACATTTTCCCTGAAAACTAGAACAAGACAAGGCTGCCCACTCTCACCCCTCTTGTTCAACATTGTGTTGAAAGTCCTAGCTCGGGCAATTAGACAAGAGAAGGAGATTAGTGGTATCCAAATAGGAAAAGAGGAAGTCAAGTTATCCCTCTTTGCTGATGATATGATCCTATACCTTGAAAATCCAAGAGAGTCTGTCAAAAACCTGCTTGCACTGATAAAGGACTTTGGCAAAGTCTCAGGATACAAAAGAAACATGCAAAAGACAGCTGAATTCCTATATACCAACAACAAGCAGGCAGAGACCCAAATTAAAAGCACAATCCCATTCACAATAGTCACCAAAAAAAAAAAAAAAAAAAAGAAAGAAAGAAATAACCCAGCAACTTCCTAAACAGAGAAGTGAAAGACCTTTACAATGAGAACTACAGAACACTGCTCAAAGGAATCCAAGAAGACACAAACAAATGGAAAAATATTCTCTGCTCATGGATAGGAAGAATCAACATTGTTAAAATGTCCTTCCTACCAAAGACAATCTACAGATTCAATGCAGTACCCATTAAGTTATCAACATAATTCTTCTCAGAGCTGGAAAAGACAATACAGAAATTCATATGAAAACATAAACGACCACGATTAGCCAAAACAATCCTTAGCAAAAGAAACAAAGCAGGAAGTATCACACTTCTAGACTTCAAATTTATTATAAGTTTACAGTAATCAAAACAGTCTGACATTGGTACAAGAACAGGCACATAGACCAAAGGAACAGGATAGAGATTCCGAAAGCAAAACCTCAATTTTTCAACCAATTCATCTGTCACAAAACCTCCAACAACAACCACTGGGGAGAGGAGAACCTATTCTGTAAATGTTGCTGGGAAAACTGGCTGATCACATGCGGAAGATTGAAACTGGACCCCTACCTATCACCATACACAAAAATTAACTCTAAATGATTCAAAGACCTAAACGTAAAACCTCAAACTATAAGAATCTTAGAAAATGCAGGAGACACTCTTATGGAAATTGGAACTGGCAACCAATTCCTATTCAGAATCCTAAAGGCCAATACCTTAAGAAATAAGATAGACAAGTGGGACCTCATTAAACTAACGAGCTTCTTCAAAGCCAAAGAAACCATCAAGAGATCAGGGAGACAGCCCACAAAATTGGAGATAATATTTGCCAACTGTATATCTGACCAAGGCCTAATATCTAGGTCTCCAAGGAACTCAAATGCACCTAAAGGAAAGAAACAAACAGCCCCATTAAAAAGCAAGTGAAAGACATGAATAGACACTTCTCAAAAGAAGATAAACGGGCAGTCAACAGACACATGAAAAAGTGCTCAGCCTCACTCATCATTAGAAAAATGCAAGTCAAAACCACATTGAGATGCCACCTAACCCCCGTAAGAGTGGCCATCATTAATTAAACAAACAACAGATGCTGGTGAGGATGTGGAGAAAAAGGAACACTTCCACACTGCTGGTGGGAATGCAGACTAGTACAACCTCTTTGGAAGAGAGTGTGGTGATTTCTGAAAGAACTAGAAATTGGCCTACCATATGACCCAGCAATTCCCTTATTGGGAATATACCCGGAGTATATTAGTCTTCTGATATAAAATTAATTTTCTTCAAGAACCCCCTGGTAAAAGTCTGTAGGCTTAGGAAGTTTTAATAGTAAAAAGTAGAGCAAAACTAAAACATTATCAGTGAATTCTCACACTATCACCCTCCATACCCAGTTTCTCCCAGCTCATGAGAATCGAATCTCTGTATCTCCCAAAGTAGCCCCCACCTCTCATTGTTTTACAGATGTGTCCCCCACACTTAAACATAGACACAGCAGGAAAAAAGGGTCATGTCCCTCCAACCTTTCACCAAATCTCATGACCAAACCCTAATCCCAGATGATTCCAAATATCACCCTTCCTACAGCTGCATCTGTCACTGCAAATAATTAGGATATTGACCAGATCTAATTACAGTGTCACAAATCTCTCTATGACTTTTTAAATTGCCAGGTATCTTACCATGCCTTGATAATTAATTCATTCTTTTACACTTCATATTTCAGACCTTCCTCAAGCCTTTCGAATCCCACACATTCTGACATTCCTTCTCACATTCTACAAATGTGATCACCTCCTTCTACACTGATGCATTAGGTAATTTTAATAAACATTTTGGCTTACTGCCATGAAGTCTAAAATTGTTCCTGCATTTCTATCCATTAGTGATTCATGTCCTGTTTAAATTAAAAACTCATCTCCATACTTTATTCAGTTTAATTGTGTCACTTCTTTCCTGCTCTCTAGAGGATGTTTTATTATTTTATTGATTACAAGTGCAATCTCCTTTACGGCAAACACCCCATCTTTCTTCACTAAAACACTTTAACTCACGGAGTCTCTTGTTATTGAAACAATAACCTCCCCCTGAACCAATTTATTTCTAGTTCTTTCAGAAATTGTCATACTGTCTTCCAGAGAGGTTGCACTAGTTTGCATTCCCACCAGCAGTGCAGAATTGTTCCTTTTTCTCCACATCCTCGCCAACATCTGTTGTTTGTTTAATTAATGACGGTCACTCTTATGGGGGTTAGGTGGCATCTTAATGTGGTTTTGACTTGCATTTCTCTAATGATGTGTGAGGCTGAGCACTTTTTCATGTGTCTGTTGGCTGCCCATATATCTTCTTTTGAGAAGTGTCTTTTCATGTCTTTTGCCCATTTTTTAATGGGGCTGTTTGTGTTTTTCCTTTAGGCGCGTTTGAGTTCCTTGGAGATCCTAGATATTAAGCCTTTGTCAGATATACAGTTGGCAGATATTCTCTCCCATTCTGTGGGCTGTCTCGCTGCTCTCTTGATGATTTCTTTGCTTTGCAGAAGCTCGTTTGTAGTTTCTTCCTGGCCTTTCTTTTTCTTTAAAATAAGCCTGAAAAGATTAGCAATCATTTTACAATATCCACTGGGGACGAACGTGAGGCCCAAACCCTACCTGTACAATGATCATTTGTATACCTAACCCTGAATTGTACTCCACATCTTTTTTTTTTTTTGAGTTGGAGTCTCACTCCATCGCCCCATGGCACACTAACTGCCACCCCAGTGTTGACCTGCTGGGCTATACTTCCGCCTCAGCCTTCCAAGTAGCCAGAACTACAGGCGCGCGCTACCACACCCAGCTAATTTTTGATTTATCATAGAGACAAGGTCTCGCCAAGTTGCCTGGGTCGGTCTCTGACACGCAGGCTCAGGCAATTCACTTGCCTCAGCCTCCCAAAATGCTGGGATTACAGGCTGAGCCACTGAACCCAGCCCACATCTCTAAAATAAAAAATTTTTTAAAAATTTCAATATCGTCACATTCCCCACACCTTAGAATTACTAACACCACAAATGATATCCTTATTAATAAATATTGATTAGATCACTGTTATCTCCCCATCATTAAATTCAGTGTGTGTTTTGTGATGTTATCTCACTTGGAACAAAAGCAAAATCAGAGTATGACCTCATTTGGATATTATTACTTTTCTTAGACTTCTTTGCTTCCTGGGCTCCTAACTGCTTTTAAATTGCCTGCTTTCTCCCTCCCAGGGTCTTTCCTAAGGTCCTTCTCTATGAGATAGTTCAAAACTAAATTCTGACATTTTTTCCTTTTACTATACACTATATTAAAATTTCTTTTTTTTTTTTAGTGACTTGATTAACACCACAGTTTATTTGTAAACATGTTATATGTGTCAATAATCAAATTGACAATGCTTTATTCATTTCATTGTATAATATTAACATTCTAACAGAGGACAATCCACTATACTCAGTTACAGTTTTGGTACTTTAAAATCTTTAACTACAAATTGCATTTGAAACACTGAACATAAAAAAGACACATGAGTGGCAGAGAAAACTGAAAACGTCAAGTACAAGAAACCAATACTCCCCTGAAAAATAAGTACAAAACCATCTGATTACATAGTTTAAAAAAGAAATCAAGGAAATCAGACAATATTTTAAGTGATACAAAGCTGCATTTCTTTTGACCCACAGAAGAGGTGAAACTGTACCCTACTCAATTCTATGTCCTTTCTGATACTTGTTCACTTTCTCTCGGTTTCTAGAAATGTCCGCCAGGGCTTAAGCTACATTAAGGAAGTAGGGGAGGGAAGGAAGGAAGGGAATGGCACAAAGTCAGATGACATGACTTCAACATTCTCAAGATAACGGGATAAAAATGCTTCGTGGATTTTCTTTGGCAAATAACAAAGTCTGCATTTTAGATTTTCCTTTTTGTTGAACTGCATCACCACTTGTAAAATTTAAGAGACTACATGAGTCTATATGAACAAAACAAGGCCAAATTCATAAAGTGAAGCACAGACGTAGGCACTCCGCATGTTGCTGGCAGCTCTCAGCATGCAGCTTCTCCCCCGAGAGCGGGAGAAGCCTTTGGCTGGGACTTGGGATTCCTCTTTCCTCATTCAACACAAGGAACCAGAGCTGACCATACTTCTCCGCACTTTCCCTACAATTCATGATCATTACCGGGCTCTAGTTCTTCCTCCATTTTCTCTCAAAAGAAACACAGCGGCAAATCACTTCCATATTTTAAGTTTTAAACACACCCACAACTGGGCACACTGCCAATAGCTACAAATGTTCAATTTTTTGAGTGTACATGTCATTACAGTTTGTTTAGACCATTAATATAGGAATAAATAACATAACTACAGATAATTCAAAGAAAGCAAATTAACGTGAGATCAAAGAGCCTTGGTCAAAGAAAAGACTTTTCAACTTTCAGCTGAAAAACTGTAAAAGTTACATACATACCTAATAGCACTAGGAGTGTACAATATCAATTACTGGAAAAATGAATGAGTGATTCACAGTCATAAGAAATTATTTTAATATTAGTATGTATTTCTCCTTTTATAGAGAAACATAACATACACATGGTTTCTACTTTCTATAAGACACAGTAGAAAACTAAACATTACTGCATTGACCCAAACCGTACTGACTGTGCCACTGATAACCTAGTCCGAATATTCAGTTCTGCAGACAGGCCATGGTATTGAATGCATGGTTATGTTCATAGTTCTAAGAAAGGCATATATTTCTAGAAATATGTTAAATTCGCAAGTACCTATAGATAACAAAAATTATCAGCAAAAATGTTTGGGTCATAACATTCCCAAATTTTCTAACACTTTAAGTGTTTCAGATACATGTTGTGTGACCAGTTAGTTTAGTTACATTTTTAAACCAGCAAACCGTTACCTATAAGAGGAGCTAAACTAAGCTCTAACACTGCACAAACTCCCCAAGAAGGCAACCTGAAAAGTCTAAAAAGTGATTCCAATTATTCTAATCAACATTTGAGATACTAAAAGAATCAATGATTCAAGTAACACTTTGAAATTATTCCATTTCTCTTTATCATCTGCTACAAAAGTATTCACATAAATTTAAGATCCAGATTGCTTAAGAATATGTCCTCAAAGTAGGCTTATCACTGAAGTGTTCTGACCGAAGACATAGCCTTACTGCTTATAATATGTGATTCTACCCCAAAATCACAATCCTTGGTTTGAAAACATCAGAACTAAGAATCAAAAGGCAAATCAGGGCGCAAATGTGCAGCAGCCGCAGCTACAAGAGTGAAAGATAAATTCGATTTCTTCCACGAAGACTCTGTGAAAACACAAAGCCCAGATGAGAGACAACAGAAGTCCACACAGAAACAGAATTTTAAAACAGGTTTCTAAAGCTTCTCACAAGATGCCAGTGACAGTCACCGTCCGAGTTGAGACTTACGAATCAAGGCTGAGTGGCATGTGACCGTGCTGACGCACGCCTTCAACCACGCAGCTGATACACACAATTACAGACGTCCGCAGGGATTCCTAATGCCCACCATATCATCTCTCGACATGGGATACTTATGGTGTTACAGTTCTACAGCTTTAAGTGCCAAGAGGCCTTTGCAGAGGAAGAGTTCCGTCTCTTCCCTTGATCCCCTAAAGTACAGGTAACAAAATATAAAATTAAACAAGATTTATGTCTGATAACTAACATATACAATTTCCACTGCTATACTCATAGAGACTGCTTATAGACAGAGCAGTCATCATAAAGTCTATAAAGTAGATCCTCAGTTTATAAAAGAAATGCAGATTGTCGCAAGGTAAAAAATGCAGTGCTGGCTGCTAAAAAGCACTTTGTTGCAACAGGATGTGCAATCATGCGCAAAACTCCAGAAAACAGGACCGTGTCCCCAACTCTCGTATCAGTGAAGCAGGAATTGCACTCGGCAGCAGGATACTTTTTAGTGGCTGACACCATAAAGCTAACGTTAGGAAAGAAAAAGGCAGAAAGTGTGAGCAATGGATGCTGGAACCAAGTTACTGCATGTGGAGATGAGCCAGGAGGGGCAAGGACGGTGACTGGCCACTCCACTCCGATAGGACGCCGTCTTTAAACACCGAGTTTCTTGCAGGAAGCGGAATGCCCATGTCAGCGCAGGATGGCTGTGAAAGCAAACTGGAAAAGCCAGGCTCCGTGTGGACATCCAGCATGGAAGCACTTTCCTGGAATGAGTGAACAAAGTTAAGGACTTGTAGAGAGAGTTTTCGACTGGAATGTAAGAGGTTCTGAAGGCTCTCTTTCCTGTAAATGCCATGTGTAGCAATTTTCCTATAAGCTTTCCGGTTTAATTCAGAACTGAAGAGTGGAATTCCAAAGCACAGCTCAAGAGGAACCTAGTCTGCTTCTGTGGTGGCGCCAGAATTTTGCTTTGTCGCTGAATCTACAGCTGCTTCCTATATGACCATTTCAAATGACTCTGTGCTCCCATTTACATCTGAGCCTGAAGCCAAATCAGGTTCTCCTCTCTCAGAAACATTACTGAGTTTTCTGCTGGCAAGCTGGCTGGAAGCATTCAGCATGGTGACGTAGCCACAGAAGTGCTACAAGTACACTTTGTTCCTTAACGTTTGCAATGCTTTATGAACGCCCATATTGACACGAGTGAACTCTCCTTGCAGTTCTGTTTCATCAAATGGAAATAGCATATGCACAGTTTCTCCTATCCCACGCAAACCGTGTCCCTGAATTAAAACCGCAGAATGTGTTAAAGCATCATCAACATAGGATTATGACCCCAAGATGTTATTAGCAATCGATCATAACCCTGAAATATATCTGGCAGTTTTCGAAGTCTTGTACCTTTGCACAGTAAGAGAGATGGTGGTCCCTGCCCCATGACATGATAAATGTACAGTTTAAACCACACAGAACTGACTTCTGGGATAGCTGGTCCAATATGCTGATAGGCTGGATTTCGTTGGTGAGGGGCGCCATGGAGACAAGCAGCGTGTAGTTTTTGTTCAGACTCTGCTGCAAGTTGTGGGGTCCAGGCCAAGAAGGCTCTCACAGCACAAGAGATCCAGAGGAAAATCATAATTGGGGTGGTCTGGCTGTGCAGTTTGTGCAACTAGGTCTTTATCATAATAAACAGAATGGTGTTTCTCAAAGTAAGCGCATGATCAAAGTATCTCTGAGTTTCTCCTTCATCAATGCTCTGAACCTTTTCCAGTTCTACGAGAAAGCTGTCCAGAGACTCATCAGAGAGCTTGCCTACTTCAAACATTTGTGACGGCATGACTTTTCAAGTTTGGTGAAAGGTTTCCCACCATTAAGAAGGCAGTAAGAGTTGAGTCAAACAGGAACGCAATTAGCTTTGTGTATCCTGTGGACAGGCTCAGACTGCCACACTGGCTGTCAGCTGGGTCTTCTTGGCTCTTCGTATCAGTGTCAGTAGCCGATGAAGCTTCTTGAACCGGACTCCGTCGTTCCCCGCCGTCCCAGGATAAGAGCACCTTCTGTGGATCTAAAGTGCTCTTTAATCTGTTCACGGATGGTACATTCTTCCATGATGAATGAATTGATGACTTGTCCCTTCTTATGGGCAAAGCCCAGGCGACAATACATTGAAACAGCATTCTTAACCAGGGATAAGTCTATCTCGAGGACATTTGCAAGCTCTGCAACATTAGTGTGCTCATCTATTGAAACAAATATCTTATGGAGCAGAGTTTCAAAATAACCACCTTGTACTCAATTCATTGCAAAGCCTTCAAGAGGGGAACTGCTGTAAAACTGTCATCAGATATTGGTACATCCAGATCAATAAATCCTTTGTTATATAAGCTATGTACTACATGGCAATCTAGTGATCCAGAGAGTTGAGGGCCTGAATCGATGATCTTATCAATAGCACATTTCTCAGGCAAAGTGCATATCTTGCTGTCATCTCCGGTGATGTGGCCAGCCTGCACCACCCACCAGGCCTCGATGGCAATTTCCACGGCTTCACCGGCAGAAGATCGCGGGCTGTTTTCCTTCTGAAAATCTTTTTTGATGACCTGCACTGATTCATAAGATCAGTATACTGGTTTCCTCCTATGCCAGGAAGCCTTAGACAGCCAGCAGCAGTAAAATTGGGCAATGAATCATAACTTTTCTCACTGTCCATAATGTCCTGCATGATCCCGGTGAAGTAGGAGAAGGGCGTCACCCTCAGGCCCTTCACCGTGATGTCCGACAGGTGGTAGGGGTACAGCAGGAGGTGGTCGCGGCTGTATTTCAGGAGCTCCTCATAGTACTTGCGTTCATCTTTCTTGACACGTTTAATAAATTATTTGTGTCGTAACTGATTGCGGACACTCTACAGGACAACCTGCTTTTCGTACTCCTCTCTGAATCTCCAAGACTGCCGCAGTTGGACGGCAGCTCGCTCCAGGGGCAGTTGTGCCGCATGGGGAGCCCCACGTCTGTGCTCAGGGTGCGGCGGCGGCCGCCGAGGCTGGACGCTGCCTGCCGCCCGCCGCCCGGCCGTCGGGGCCCCGCGGAGGCCCGCCTCTCGCTGGGGAAGGCCCGGCTGCCCCACGGCCACACCCGGGCTCGCGACTGGAGCAGCGGGGAGTGCGGCGGGGTCGCCGAGCGCCTCCAAGTTTCTTCCCAGTTGAGGCCGCCGGAAATGGTCCTGAGGCCTTCACATTTCATTAATTTAATCGATTCCTTTTCTCCTACAGTAATCTCTATGATGACAACATCTAAAAAACAGGCTCAGATTTCACTCACAGAGGTTTAATTTTTACTTGCATGTTGGTAGCTGAAATAAAATGTATCTCAAATTGGGGCCATTAACTCCCACCTATGAGACGATATTCCTTTTCCTTTATTTTCCAATCTTACATAATAGCTCCACTGGAGAGGCAGCTCTAACACCAACTCTTCACTCACTGCTGTGTTTCATCCGTGTATTTCTATTTTGATTCAGTACCATGCTGTTTTCTTACTGTAGTTTTAATACAAGGGGTGATAAAAAGCATTTATCAAAAATTGTATATTTATTCTCACATGTGTCATCTTGAGTCACCTTCAAAGTACTCTGCAGTTGATGCAATACACCTGTCAAGACGCTTTTTCCACTGCTCAAGACAGTTGTTCAACTCAGGTTTTGATGCTTTTTAGTGCTTCTACTATTTTTTGTTTCACCTCTTCCACATCGACAAAATATTTCCCTTTGAGAATTTTTTTCATCCAGGGTAACAACAACAAAAAATTCACTCAGGACAAGATTGGGTGATAGGGAGGGTGGCGCATGGAAGTCATGGCATTTTTTTGGTCAAAAACTGCTTAACACTCAGTGCAGTGTGGGCAGGTGCTCTTAACCATTATCCATCATGAAATAGGCAAAAGTGTTCAAAGACCGAAATAAATTCACTGAGGTCAAACACAGCTTCTCACAACAACGCTATCTGGTACACTGATGCCAGTGGGTTCCTAGAACACTGACCTAACGGGGGATGCGTGTACTACAATGGGCCCACCCTCCAAAAAATAATTCCATTTTTTGGGGGTCCCCCACTCATATATTTTGTGATCAAATAGTGTGATGTCTTCAGTTTTGTTCTTTTTGCTCAAGATTGCTTTGGCTATTAGAGTCTTTTGTGATTCCATGTAAATTTTAGAATTACTTTTTTAATTCTTTGAAAAATATAATTGGAATTTTTATTTTATTTTAATTGGAAATTTTATAAGGAGTGCCTTGAATCTGTAGATCACTTTGGGTACATTCGGACATTTTCACAATATTAATTCTTCCAATCTATGAAAATGGCATATCTTTCCAGTTCTTTGGGTGCTCTTCAGTTTATTTCATCAATATTTTGTAGTTTTCAATGTACAGATTTGTCACTTCCTTGGCTAAATTTATTCCTAATTATGCCTAAGTATTTTATTCTTTTTGATGATTTCATAAAAGAGATTGTTCATATTAATTGCCCTCTCCTCCTATATTCAACTTCAAAAGCTTTAAAGATTAATTTAAATATGTATGGAAATTTGAGAGGGGGGAGAGAGTCAAAGTTTCACAATTCTGTAGGCTACTGGTGTTCAGTTTTGCAACCTGGGTCATCCCCTGGGGTGAATGGAGAATGCTAGGTACAGGGATGGGTGGAAATGCTGATGACTATAGGGTCTAGAGTGATTATAAACAGGCAGTAAGAAATAAGTTTCTGATCCTGGGTACCCTCCAAATGCTGGGATGTGCAAAGAGAAGAAGGCAGCACAGACTTCAGAGGGAAAAAAATCTACCGCCCAAAAGCTATGCCCCATGCTAACCTTTTCTGAGTCCCTGTTCTCCCATGATTCTTCCCAGGAAATAGTGAAATCTTACTTTGTCCCCTGTCTCAAACAGGTGTTAAACACCATGGCCTGTGTTTGCATGAAAGAAGTTGAGCAGAGAAACAATTGAGCTAATGTTAAAAGTGCTTCATGGGTCTCTATGATGAATCTCAGATTTGTGGGGTAAACATTAACAATGAGTATTCTGTAAATATGAGTTTTAATGAGAACTATGTGGTAATAAACATTATTATAGTAGAGAAGAACATATTCAATGAATTAGCACTATCCCGATAATCTGTACTGTATTCTCAGTTCACTCCTGCAATGTAAGCAAAAGCCAAGTAAAAGTGAAACAGAGTGTGGGAGTCACCAGGCAGTAGGGAACAAAGAGGAAACCAGCATACATTGTAGTTCACTGATTTAACTCTGTCTTCTTCCTCTGCATAGTGGTCTTCTGTCTTTCCACAAAGTTTAGCAGAGTGTGGTTTTCCCAGCCTGTCACCCAAGGATCAAAAAATTATGTGAGGGCCCAGCCTATCTTAATCTTAGGAAAACACACCCAAGTAAGTATCAGGCATATTTAAGGGAATACCCTAGGCCAAGCTCCATGTTAAGCTCAAGCTTAAGCTCAAATTGACTTATTTGGGAGACAACCCAAGATGGAGAAACTCTTTATCCCTGTCTTACACCATGAGAAGACTGCTGCTTAGAAAGAAAAAAGTGAATATGCAGGATCATATGGCTAGTAAATGATAAACTGGGATTTCTAGGATGAACCATCTGATGTACTTCCAGTGAGCTTGACAAACTCTTCCCAACTGTCTATGAAGAGGCATCAGATGGTGGTATTGGTGTCTTTGATAAACAGGCAAAAACCTTAAATATTGGTACTCATAAGGAAGAGGTTAGATTGTTCCAACACTTGATGGGCCACTCATTTTAACTTAATGCAGTCCATGAAAGTGCTTATACACGAGGCCGGGCTTGGTGGCTCAGCCTGTAATCCCAGCACTTTGTGAGGCAGAGACAAGTGGATTGCCTGAGCCCACAGGTTCGAGACCTGCCTGGGCAACTTGCTGGGACCTTGTCTCCACAATAAATCAAAAAATTAGCTGGGTGTGGTAGCTCGTGCCTATAGTTCTGGCTACTTGCAAGGCTGAGACAGAAGGATCGCCGGAGCCCAGCAGGTCGAGGCTGCAGTGGCTGGGAGCATGCCACTGCATCCCAGTCTGGGCAACAGAGTGAGACTCCAACTCAAAAACAAAAAACAAAAACAAAAAAACACTTACATGAGTTTTGAGTTCATCACGTAAGACAGAATTTACAGAAAATATACTTTTACCTCAAAAAACTTATATTCAACGATTGATAACTATGTAGCTCTATAAAATATGAGATCATTAGATCAGGTATTTTGTCTAAGAATAAAGTGGATAATTATATTTGTAATAAAATATATTTACAAATAATTTCAATCATGAATATCTGATAACAACTAAGTGCTGCTTAAATATGTCTTTGTCCAAGACATATATTTGTATATGTACACTCTATATAACATAACTTATATATAACTATATATAACATTACAATATAACTGTACCTTCTATGGCTCTTGTGGGCTTCATTGCCTACCAGTTCCAAGGTATTGGGCATCAGGTACTCATGAGTGGCAGCAAGGAATATAGGCATGAATGAGTAAAGGCACTTGGCACAACTGATCTCCTACAGAAGGTGTCCACATGTCTCACAGGAAGCCACAACTCTTCTCTTGCCGAAAGGGGATAAGTCTGCTTCTTATGCTTATAAGAGCTCCGACGTCTAGATATGAGGTTTGGTGAGTGCTCTGGTTTAAATGTGGTTTGTCCCTGAAAAACGTATGTTAAAATTTGATCCCCAGTGTGGTAGAATATAGGAACTAGTGGGAGAGTTGGAGTTATTTCAGCTGAATTCCTCATAAAGAGATTAATGTCCTATCTCAAGGCTGGGTGAGTTCTCATTGTCAAGAGGTCCCGCAAAAGCAGGGTGTCAGAAAGTATGATTCCTTGGTTTCTCTCTCTCTCTTGCTTCCCCTCTTGCCATGTGATTTCTTTGCACATGCCCACTCCCCTTCCACTTTCTACTATGATTGGAAGCAACATGAAGCCCTCTCCAGAAGCTGAACAGAGACCAGTACAATGCTCCTTATGCTTCTCGGCCTACAAGACTGTGAGTTAAATAAAGCTATGTTCTTCATAAATTACCCAGTCTCAGTTTTTGTTATAGCAACACACACACACAACAACAACAACAACAACAACAGTGAGCTTCTCTCTAATGGACCCTGCTTAATTCTCCACCTGGCCTGTGCTTCTCAAGACACCAGTGTTCAGTCCCACCCACTGTGTTCCTGTGGTCCAGCTCCTCACTGGTCAGAGCAGCCTTTGTGACATCCTAGACTTTGGAATGCCATTGGTGTCCACTAGGCCATGGTCAGGCCTGGTCCTAGAAATGTCCACAATAGAAACCTGGTCACCCTAATGACTGAATACTTTTTTGGAGAAAACTCTAACTTTTCACTAGATTTTTTCTTATAGAAAGAAATATGTTCTTCAATGGAAAACCTTGCCCTGTCTAGAGGACATCACTCTAGGTTATGTGACTCTAGCCAGTACTGTCTTTGAGTATTTTTACAACCCTTTGCTTTAGGCCACTGTTAGAAATGCACAATGTCTCTAAAGTAGAGGGTCACGTGTCTCTCCTCTCACACTGTAACGAAAGTGTTTTTTCCTCCATTTACGTATTTGTTTTAATATTCCTCTAGCTGTTCTTTGGATTCTTTTTTGTACTGGTTGTCATATCTCCTGATCCCTTATAAGTTACAAAAAATTGGCATGTTTTTCTATCTTTATGAATGGAATGACTTTTTTTGACAATTACTTTTTAAGCATTTTTTAGGTCACACCAATATGCCCAATTGATTCATATACCAAGATCAGGTAAATTTCTGACAGATTTGCACCAAGTACATGATAGAATGATGGATATGTCTTTTCTTGTATCTCTTAGTTGACTCAAAAGCACAAACAAAACTTTGTTGACTCTGTTTTTCACATTTCAATTTTCCTTTATGCTAATTTAGTGTTTCTGTGTTTTTTACTACATTTACAGCTGATGAGCTAGTCTCCATTATTGGCAACAAAGGTTTATAGTTTGGTTTTTTAATTTTTAAAATTGAAATAAAATTTATAAAACATAAAATCCAACATCTTAAAGTTTGAACTTGAGGCTTTGCATCATATTCACAATGTTTTGCAATCATCACCGTTAGATAATTCCAGAACAGTATCATCACTCCAAAAAGAACAGTATCATCAGTCCATACCCATTAAGAAGTCATTTCCTATCCCTCCATCAGCCTTCGGCAACCACTAACCTACTATCTATTTCTATGGATTTTCCCATTCTAAGCTTTGCTTACTAATAGATTTATAAGGTATGCTGACTTTTATGCATGTTCTATTGAGCATAATGTTTTCAATGCCTATCCATGTTCTATCTCATATTAATACTTCATTCCTTTTTATGGCTGAATAATATTTCATTATATAAATATACCACGTGTTAATCTAGTTCTTCATTAATAAAAATTTGAATTGTTTTTACATTTATGCTTATAAAAATAATGCTTCTATGACTATTCATATGAGAGTATTTGTGTGGACATACGTTTTATTTCTTTTGGGTATATTCTCAGGAGTGGAATTGCTGGGTTAGACAGTAACTCTATGTTAACTTTCGGAGGAACTGCCAAAATGTTTTCCAAAATGGTGACATCATGTTACCACCTCACCAGCACTATATGAAGGCTTTATTTTCTCTACATCCTCATCCATACTTATCTGTCCTCTTAAGTATACTCATACTCGTAGATGCAAAGTAACATCTCATTGTAGTTTTGATTTGCATTGTCCTAATGAATACAGATGCTGAGCATCTTTTCATGTACTCATTGACCACGTGAATAATTTATTTTATATATCCTGATGTGTTATTAACACTAATAATTGAAATGTTCTCTGACAGAATATTTTTTATAAATTCATTTACTTATAAAACATTTACAAGTGTATAAAATAATTTCATGTGTGAATACAGTTATCTCATTTAATTTTTAATGTTTTCAATGCTATGACTGGATTTTTTTGGAATATCCTTTATTTCTGAAATAACCCATTCTCAGTTATCTTATATATGTATACACTGATTTTATACCCAATTCACAACTCATATTGGTCTACTTTTAAAGTTTTGATATACTGTATATAAGAGCCACAGAAAATCTTTCCATAGCTTATGGAGTTTTTTTTTCCCGATTAATAAAATAGTTTTTCATGCCACTGCACTCCAGCATGGACAACAGAATTAGACTCCAACTCAATTAAAATTGATTTGAAAGAGGAATACCTAAACCTTAAAAATATGGAAAAAGGACTACTTAAAACAATGAGAACTTTTGGTTAACGCTTCCAAATATTTAAAATTTATTTGAATTTTTTTAGTTTCTAATTATTCTCACTCCCATTTTGGCAGTCTATATTTTACAGAAATTATTCTTCCTCTCAGTTTTCTAATTTATTAATATGATTGTTTATATTAATTTCTAAGGGCTTAAAAAACTCTCACAGTATTTTGAATACTGCTTATTCGGTTTTTTTTTTTTTGATTTGGAGTCTCACTCTTGTCACCCAGGCTGAAGTGCAGTGGTACGCTCACCACCACTGCGGCCTCCACCTGCTAGGCTTAGGGGATCCTTTTGCCTCAGCCTTCCAAGTAGCTGGAACTATAGATGCATGCCACTATGCCTGGCAAGTTTTTGTGATTTATTGTAGAGACGAGGTCTCGCCAAGTTGCCCAGGCTGGTCTCGAATCCCCAGGCTTAGGCAATCCTCTCGTCTTGGCCTCCCAAAGTTCTGGGGTTTCAGGCTAATCCACCATGCCCAGCCTAGCACATGTTTCTTTTTATGAATTCCAAAGATTGACATCTAGGGCATACTGTCAGGCAACTTTCATTCTAGTAATTGAATTTTCAGCTATTTTAATTTATCTAAATATTCTTGAATCAAATAGAGTGAACAACTTAGCTATAGAGAATTTCCATTTTTTTAGTATAAAAATAAAATTATTCATGAAGAATATTGTTCAGGCTTATTTTCTAATATTTAAATTTAATATTCTATTTCAAAAATGATATAACTTAATGGGAAGCAAAGTTAAATTCTTTCACTAAGACATTTTATATTTGTTAAACCATTCTTTCATTTGCTCCATATGTGCTGAAAAATGTGATATAAACTCCAGGTTCAATATATGTCAATTAGGTCAAGATTGTTTGTTGTATTGTTGAAATTTTTGTATCATTAATAAATTTTGTGTGTGTTAGCTAATGGTAATCACAAATGATGTGTTGAAACTTTTCACTATAGTCAAAGAAATGCCCATTTTATCTTATGATTCTGTCAAAAATTCTCCCGAGTATTTCAAACCAGAAATTGGTCCCCTAAAAGAAACTCTTACCTTTATTCCAGATGCCCTGTCCTCAGCACTTCCGTAGACAGTGAATGGTGATTCATTTCCCAAAGTTCTGGACATAGGGGCCATCAACAGGCTAACTTGGACTATTGTTTGATACAGAATATTCTACCTTCAAAATGTTCTGAAAGCCAGCTGGCTTCCTTTATGATTCTTACATACGTATATTTGCTGTGAGCTGAATTATAATGAAAACCTCTTAATTTGAAGCTTGTGTTCCCTTTGCCCTGACTAGGTATTTATTTTTACCTAAAAAAATGTTTTCAAATGTTCTACTCCTCTTCAACAATAAGAAATTACATAACTAAAAGGCCTATCCTTTTTCTTGAGATTTAAGGTAAAATGGCAAACCTGATCTTGGATATCCTGCAGTGTCTGATACAAGACTTTTCCTCAAGCTCCATCCCAGGCCACTTGCTGTATAGCTGCTGCTTTTTCTTCTGACCTTCTTGACAGGTCAACACTAAGTACTTTCTATTTCATTAAACTCTTCTTACACTTCTGGGATTAGTTAATTTCAGGGCATTTTAAATTAATTGGTTTAAAGTGTTAAAGTTATAGGCTCATATAAGCTTTCCATTGTCTCCAAATTATTAGAGTTCAATCTTTAAAAGAATCCCTAGCTTCTAAACTTCCCCACTGAAATGTCTAATAAAGTGGAAGTTATATAAGCAATCTCAAAACATTCCTTGGGTACCTGCCCTTCTCACGATATGACTAATTCTATGGGGGCACACTTGGTTTGTGGTTTACACACTGTTACGTGACAGCTCATAGCAGTGGTTAAAACTCTGCAAGGGAAATATATGTCTCTACAGTGTATGAATATACCAAGACAACCCCCATAAAATGTAGAGCTATCTTGTCGGAGTCCTGCTCCCGCAAAGTCCAGAGATTCCCAAAGGTGGAGACGGCATCGGTGTTTGAGGGAAAAAGAGAGAAGGAGGGAAAGAGAGAGGCTGGACTCCCGTCTAGTGCAGAAGCCTTTATTGAGTGTTAACAGTGGGCTTTTATACCCAAATTTTGCACAGTCAGACTCACACACCCTTCACGTGAACACAAAGCCAGGTGCGTGAGGGGCGTCCCCCACCCACCAGATGCTCTTTCAGGTATGAGGTAGAAAATCCCATAACGGATGTTAACCTTAATCCACGACTGCCTATCCTATAAACCCTTTTCATCCTATGCTAATTTATACTAATACCAAGTTAAACGATAACCTAAAAATTCCATAACAAATGCTTAATAACAGGCCTTAATCCGTGCCTGACCTATCCTATAATCCTTTTTCATCCTATGCTGATTTATACTGATACCAAGTTAAACGATTCTATAGAAACTTAAATACTTACTTTACAACCTAAAGCGGCCCTTCCCAGAATGTTTGGAATGTGGCCCAGTCCAAACTTCACAGTGGGCTACCTGCAAGTAACCTAGCCACATTCTTTCAACAAAATGGCTGTCTAAACTTATATTTCTAAAACTATATTCTACAATTTACACCTTACTCAACTTCAATAAATCCTAAAATCACGACCCAGAAGCCTGTGACCAGTACTAAGGCTCTTAGATGTGACCCGAGCTTGAACTGTAAGTTGTGAAAGCCAAAACTGCAGTTTGTGGAAGCCTAATGCTCAGTGGGCCTCCGTGGCCGGCTCCCAACACATGCCTGTGGTTCCAGCTACTTGGGAGGCTGAGACAGAAGGATCGCCTGAGCCCAGCAGCTCGAGGATGCAGTGGCTATGAGTATGCCTCTGCACTCCAGCCTGGACGACAGAGTAAGACTTTGACTAAAAAAATAAATAAGAAAATAAGAATTACAATGCAATGGTTTTTGAGGATGCAGCTTCAGTATGTGTATGTTTATTCATTTGGTTTTATCAGGATGAATGAGTTAGTCATGTTTTACTATGAAAACACAAGCATTTCCTGAATTTTTCTCTATTTTTCTAAAAGTTACAAAACTTTACACTTTTTTCTGGATTATAGTTTCATCTTGTTTAATGATATGGTTTAGAAATATTGGCTGATCCGTCCAAAGACGAAGTATCATTTTTATGATTAAGGTCATGTGGATGTGGTGTTCACAGGTACATGTTGACATATTCTGATTATGAAATATTATTGAGTGGATTTGGGAGAACATGCAAGGACACTGTCCATAATTCTGTGATTTAATAGCATAGCAAGGCTGGGCTTGGTGGCTCAGCCTGTAATCTCAGCATTTTGGGAGGCCAAAGAGAATGGATTACCAGAGCCCACGGGTTTGAGACCAGCCCGGGGAACTTGGCAAGACCTCATCTGTACAATAAATCCAAAATTAGCTGGATGTGATAGTGTGCATACTTGTAGTTCCAGTTATTTGGAAAGCTAAGGCGGAAGGATCGTCGAAGCCCAGCAGGTCGATGCTGGGGTGGCTGTGAGTGTGCCACTGCACTCTAGCCTGGGTGACAGAGTGAGACTCCAACTCAAAGTAAATAAATAAATAAGTAAATAAATAAACAAATAAATAGATACATAGCAAGACAATCTCATAATGTAACACATTTCAACACCTAATAGTGAAAATTGTGTCAAAGACATTGCTACCTGAGTATATTTTATTTTTCATTAAAAAATAGATATATAGCTGGGCTCAGTGGCTCAGCCTGTAATCCTGCGCCTTGGGAGACCGAGGTGAGTGGATTGCCTGAGCCCGTGGGTTCGAGACCCGCCTGGGCAACTTGGTGAGACCTCATCTCTACAATAAATCAGAAATTAGCTGGGCGTGGTAGCGCACGCCTGTAGTTCCAGTTACTCGGAAGGCTGAGGTGGAAGGATCACAGGACCCCAGCAGGTCGAGGCTGCGGTGGCAGGGAGCGGTCATTGCACTCCAGTCTGGGCGACAGAATGAGACTCCAACTCAAAAAAAAAAAAATAGATATATACCCAGAGATCACTCACATCCATCCACTCACTCCTATTTTCTTAGAAAAAGACCATGTTGCAGTCATACCAATGAGTAATCTAAAATGTTTAACTAGACACATATATCTGACATCTGTTTATCCTGATTTTATCAAGTCAAAGGTGGCATGGTTTTCATGAACAGTGAGAAATGTGCTCAGTGAGAAATAAGTGCACAATTTGGAAAATGTTAGGTATATAGTGACCTTTATTTATTATATTAAATGCATATATTTTTAATTTAACCTATGTTAAAATGCTAGATTTCCAAGTAATTTCACTGAGACAATGTATGCCTAAAGCACCAATTAAGTGGTATATTTTCTAATATTTCAAAGTTATTTTCACCAATTTGTCTTTTTTATCACTATGTAATGAATACAGAATAGAGTTTGCCTGAATCTTGGTAAATATACATTTCCTGGACTTATTTTGAAACGGAATCCTAAATAGCCCAGCAGTTTAAGTTATGTTAGCTGAACCTTAAGATTAGGGGTTTGCCATATTCTGGAAACTTGTGTGATACCATTTGAG
>CAUYQG010160186.1:0-11672 GCA_963574415.1 Tarsius wallacei | reverse complement strand
AAAGTTAGCCGGGCGTGGTAGCACGCGCCTGTAGTTCCAGTTACTTGGAAGGCTGAGGCGGAAGGATCGCCGGAGCCCAGCAGGTCAAGGCTGCAGTGGCCGGGAGCGGCCACTGCACTCCAGTCTGGGCGACAGAGTGAGACTCCAACTCAAAAAAAAAACAAAACAAAACTGATGCCATTAGACAACTATGAAGAGAAAAGAAAAGTGAAATTTCTATGAAGTTAAATTTTCATTTTCATGAAATAAACCAGTTTGGGAAAAACACAATACTGGAAATAGGAAGCTCACTGGACTATAGTAAGTTTTAAGTAAGCATGGCTGTAGTAAAAGTATGAAACATGGCAGGTACCAACGAATATCTGTTTGGAGATGGGCTCTGCCTGATCACTACCCAGACCTGGTGGGAAACACAAATCAGGAGATTCATTTTCCACAGTCCCAGTGACAAGACTGGATTTCCACTAACTTGCTTCAAACATGGACTCAATATGTTCAGTATGTCTTTAGATTTAGGATAAAAACGTATTCCCTAAACAAAAGTTTATCCCTCACCTCACATACATGAAGCACATTTCCATCAAGGCTGACAGCAAACATTTGCTTTCATGGAAGGGGACCCTACCCAATGATACAAATTACGTGAAGGACAAAAACTGATCTACCTCATTAATAATGAAATTTTTAAAAATGCTTTCTAAGTCCTTAAAAACTTTTCTGAAAACGCCATTTCAAAAGCTCATGTCTTCTTCCAAAATAAGCAAAAGAATTACCCCGAGATGACAGAGACACAGCACACACTGCCCGGGGTACTACTGCTCACCACACATCCCCTGTTCATGGAAGAAGGGGCTGTTTCTGAGCTGAGATGATGTCCCTATAGTCAGTGTTGCAAAAGTCATCTCTAACAGAACAGGCTTCTATGCCAGGGGCAGGGGCTCATGCTTGTAATCCCAGCACTTTGGGAGGCAAAGGTGAGAGGACTGTCTGAGCCCAGGGGTTCGAGACCGGGCAACTTGGTGAGACTTCATCTCCACAATAAATCAAAAACATTAGACAGGCGTGGTAGCCCACACCTGTAGTTCCAAGCTACTTGGAAGGCTGAGGCGGAAGAATGGCCTGAACCCAGCAGGCTGAGACTGCAGTGGCCATGAGTATGCCACTATACTCCAGCACGGGGAGGGAGGGAAGGAGGGAAGGAGGGAGGGCGGGAGGGAGAAAAAAGAAGAACAAGTTTCTTCTGTTGCTTTGAGTTTGACCAAATTGAAAGTGCATTGATGTCCACCTCTGGGCCATCCTCCTACAAAACTACAAGTGTGTACAACTACTGAGAAGGAACAAAACAGGAAGGATTACCAAAGAAAAAATGCAGTGTCTCTAACCTTTTTGGTGGGGGAGGGGAGAAGACATACCATTCTTCAGACACAATGAGGAACTTGAGAGTTCATGTCGTGGAGCTGCACCTCCCAGGGCAAGTATGAAGCCTGCCTCTACAGTCCCCACCTCCTCAAAACCAGGACATCTATTACATGCATGGAGGAACTCACACTACAAAGCATATCCTACTTATCAGAGAAGCAAAAAATCAAATAGATCTGTAATTTCATTATTTTTACCCATTAGTATCAGCATTCACAACAGTCTAATCTGTTAGACTGTGGTTACAACTGCTATCTTTGACCATGCTCTGTTCATTATCAATAATTTAAAACTTTGTAGAAAGCCCTATCCTGTTTCATGTAAAGCTATCATTTAGAGACACCCAGGCTTCATCACTGACAGTGTTGAAGTTCACTATCATCCACAGGTCTTTATTTCCACATTCATTAAAGAATCTCTTTGGTCAATAACATAGCCTGTGTCCTCAATCTGAAGTGGAAGATGTAGTCGCCAATCTCAAGGTTCATAAAATTTAATGTAAAGCAATAAAACAGACCCAACAAAAGTCTGTACATGAACAAGCAAGTGCTTGCTACATTATTACACAAAGGTAAAATTCATTACAGCTACAGAGAAAAGTTACTGTCAGGTGCCAAAACCTGGGTAGAGGCGTATTCAGGAGGGAAAGTGTAAGGGAGGAAAAGGAGTGCTGGACTAGAAAGATTCTTGGGGGAAACAGATTCTGTGTGGGTGGAGGCAGGGCCTCACCTGGGAAAAGAGGGGCAGGCAGGCTCTAGGGTGCTTTCAAGGGACAATGGTACTCGAGGCCAAGTGCAGGTGTCAGCGTCACACAGACCTAACTTTGAGACCCAACAGCACTACTCACAAGCTGAAACCTCTTAGGCTACTTAACCCCTCTATGTCTTAGTTTTCCTCACTCATAAATGGGGTATATTGTCATATCTATTCACAAAAGGTTTGTAAGGTTTAAAGGAAAACACATGTCAAGAGCTTATTATCATTTCACAGAGAATGTGCCAACCTGTCTAAATTCTGCTCATCAACTCTGGCTGGCACCATCCCGAGAGTATCTCTTCTTTTTTTCTTCCCTAACAACTTTTGTGGATAATTTTAGATGATTCCGTGATGCAACTATAAATTTATTATAGAATGGCATTGTATGTATGCTGCTTATACATATGATGTATTTAATTTTAATAAATTATTATAGGAGACCATCTTTCTCTAACCAACCTCACCCAGTAAGCTGCAAACATCTATGTAAAGAGGGAAAAAGCACTGGAAGGAAAGTAGGCCAACTGGCTTCCGACAAAGGCAGAGCATGGCCAGTATGGCAATGTGATACTCACCAGCACATCCACATAGAGAACCCAGCAGTGTTCCCGAGGACTAATGCAGAGGGACTTCAGGTCGACGCTGCTCTTATTGTTAAATATTCGGTAGAGGGTGTTAGCAATCTCTGTGCCAAGGTCATCACCTCCTCGACCTTCAAATTCAGGGGTAGCATTGGCTGAACTACACAGAATGGCAACAGAAAAGCAGGGTGAGTCTTTCCAAGTGCAAAAATCAAAAGGGGTAAGGCTTTACTCCAGTTTCCCTGGGGAATGCTGAAAGAGTCAGTTGCTATAAGGAAAGTCACTAGAAGGAGGAGTGGATGGCATCTGCTACCTTCCTAGCTTCCAGATACATGCAATGAACCAACTAGCACTGTAGCCTAGGTTTGTCAGTGTGTATGATGGGGCTTTCAAATGACTTGTAATAGAAGCCATCTTTAGCCAAAGAGAAATAAGAGAGTGATGGTAATGTGAACCTCAGCCGGTAATAATTAACTCTCTTATCTTCATAGTGCAATCAACAGTCTGGCAGGCCCAGGAGCTGGGAGGTCTGAGGAATCCCACAGTCTGGCTTACAGAGGGGTTACATTGTATATACCAACCCTAATTTCACAGCTTTAGAATGTGCAATAATACTCTCTATGCAACCACCACAATGTAAGTATAATAACCTTTCTGGAATGACTTAGAAGATACGTATGACTGTATGTCAGAGCTATGTCATAAACTTTAAATTATCACTGTACTGAAAAGAAGGAAAATAAAGAGAAAGACTGTAGGTTGGTTAAATTCTAGGTAACCCCCTTTGCTTTATTGGATATTTTTCAAGAGAAAAAACTTTTCTCCTCTTTTCAGCTTCTTGATACTTATGCCCAATACCTCAACAAAGAGCTAACAGGATTCAACATTTACTATCTTAAAAACATGACTCAAAAGTGTTCAACAGGACATTTTTGAGAGCTATGACTTAATACAAACTCTTATTATGACTGTGAGATAAGTAAACTTTACAGCAATCATTTTACTCTAAGAATAAAGGTCCAGAAAAGTAAGGAGCCAGCTGTCTCAGCATGGACTCTATAAATCACATATTGAAGCTTTCTGATCCCCTCGCCCATCTGGAAGGCACCTAGCCCTGCCCTAGGCACCAGAGACCTAGAGACTGAGCAAGGTGGATACAGACCCAAAGCTAGCAGTTCCAACCACATAGGGGAGTTTCATAGTAGAATGTGAACAGTTAGGTGGTGGGAGTGAGTGAGGGTGTTAACCAGCCTTCAGGGGTGTAGGAGACCTCACACCTGGGATGAGAAGGAGTTGGTCAGGTCACATAGAGGCATGGAAAGGCCCAAAGCTGTGCCCACCCCATTTGTATAATGCTAAAAGAAATCTCACTCAGTAATACAGGTGTAAGAATGAATCCTTAAACAATCAGACTATGTTGCTGTACAGTAGTGTTGCTCCTCTAATTATATAGCATTCCCTTACTACTGTCACCAGCAGGACCTCACTTTAAAGTCCCCAAGAGAAATTTCACTACTGCCATGGCAACTTCAATGTTCCCTCACTGCCTCTGCGGGACTCAGGCATTGAGCTGTGAAAAGCAGCTCATTGGTGTTGAAATAATCAAGTCACCAGGGACCAAGCTTTCACTTTGAACAGCCAGCAAAACACAACCTGTTTCTAATTTAAACACTAAGCAATCAATACTAAGTCTCGTGTTTTAAGTTCTTAAAAACACATCTATAGAAATTTCTTTGTAGACAAATCTACTCAGGGATGCTTATGCTCAAAATGTTCGTCTTTTCCTGAATGTGGCAGGCACATCCTTCTGGGTGTGACCAATTATTCCAGGATGAATGCATTAACTCTTCTTGAGCCTTGAGGGGTGGTTGATAGAACTTCCCAGGTCCAACTGTCTAATTAATCTACCTAAAAAACCATGTCCCTTTTTTTTTTTTTTTTGCTTCATTGTTTTTTTGACAATGGGCTAAAGTGGATATTTCAACCATTTAAAAATAGCTTTTTTAGGCACATAATACTTTCAGCATAGCTAACAGTTAGGCAGAGAGGAAGGGTTAAAGACTCATAAGCTCACAGGATGTTCCTGTGTTAGATGGTGCCCGAGCCATAGAGTGACTCTGGGGAGAAAGCTGGGAAAGTGGAAGACAATTGCTCAGGGTGGGGGACAGGGTACAATGCTTTAAGTAATATAAGAAAGCCAGAGACCCATATCCTGCTGAGGAATGAAAGAGAGACTGGAGGAGAGACATGAGCATTCTACTTCATCACTGGGGCACTCACAACACAAGGGCCCTTTCTGACAGAATAGGACAGAAATGTAGACCTGGAAAGGGCCTTAGAGCCATCTCTAGAAGATAAAAAACCAAATGCCTGCAGGAGTCAATCAGGTAACTACTGTACATGTATCTGTAGAAAGGGCTACATGTAATTATTGGGGAATGATGGAGGCTGTGGCTAACTTTCCAACCCTGTCTAAAGGCATTTTAATTCATTAAAAAAAAAAAAAAAAACCTTAGTGAAACAAGTCTCACAGGTGGGATTTGACCTGGATTACACTGTGAGATCCCAGATAATCTAAATCTCATTTTATAAAAAGAGAAACCTTAACAACTTTTTGAATGTTTAATATGAGGTAGATTAGATACCATTCTTCGCACTTTAGGTGTATTAACTCATCTAATTCTCGCAGCAACCCTAGGAGGTATTAACCCATTGTACTTCTCTCTCTTTTTTAAAAAATTATTTTTTAAAGGCAGGATCTTGCTCTGTTGCCCAGGCTGATCTCAGAACTCCTGGCGATCTTCACACCTCGGTCTCCCAAAGCACTGGGATTACAGGTATGAGCCATTGTGCCTAGCCTAACCCCATTATAAAGATAAGAAAACAGTCACAGAAAGGTTATGTAATTTGTCCATGACCACACAACGAGTGCCTGGTGAGCTAAGACTCTAATCCAGGCAGCCTCCCTTATCTGTTATATTTCCCCTTATTCTTCTCAAATCTGTGATTTCGCAAGTTTGGTTTGTAATCTAACATTAGTCAGATTAGCCTTCCTTGGACTTGTCTTCTACCTCAAGGTAATGAATGGGTGCTCTGGTCTTAGGACTTATTACTAGACCACAAATGTTGGAGTCAAAGAATGCAGACCAAGGGAGCCCTAAAGAAAAAGCTCCCCACAATAACATAATAAAATAAAATAATATATAAAAAAAAAAAAAGAAAAAGCTTCTCTGTTAGAGAGAGAGAGAGAAAAAAAAAGAAAATGAACACGGGCTGGTAATTCAATCCCCTGCTCATATGTATCATATTCTTTCAGTAAAGGAACACACACTTGGTTTTTTTGGGCATAAAACCAAATGCTTTCTGATTTACAGTTAAGCAAAACCAATTCAGACTCTTCATGACCCAGTCCCTGTTCCAGAGTTGTGGGAAACTGTTTACTGAGCTGGATAAACTAATAATGATCCTGGGAACACTGCCTCTCCAAGCTCTCCGCCCCTTGACTCATCACCTCCACCCTGTTCCTCTGGCTTGAAACATCTCTGGTTTAAGTGGAGTAGGTTAAGATCAAGGCCACGTCTACCTGGAATGGGACTCTCAACACTAGGCCCATTGTTGTTTCCCATGCAATCTAGCCTGCAAATCTATGGAGGCTTACAGCTAGGTCAGGCCAGACCCGCAACAGAAAAAGTGATTTAGTGGGTACCTAGGGCAGGGCTAACTCAGGACCTTAACCCTCCAGTCGTCATCCAGCCCCAAGGTAGGTCCTAAGGCTGATTCCTCTGTGTGTACACGTGCTCATTTCTAGGCCTGCACAAGCTTCCTTAAAAATGGATACCAGAACAGTAGCACATTCTCAGCTTTTCCTCATTAAGCCCTCATTTCAAGTTTCTCGAGAGTCATCTCATCAGCTCTGGAGACTGAGTACAACTAGCCTCAAATGGCTTCTGCAGGCTGCCTTTCTGCACTGTACCCAACCCTAGCCCTAGTGAAGAACAGTGTTCCCTTTAAGCAGCACTAAGCAGGCAAGGTACAGAGACATAGTGGCCCCACCCACCAATGTAGGCATCGAAGATTCTGGTTTAGTATCAGTGAAAATACAAGCGATAGCACTGAAAAGTAGTTGAGCTCCCAGTGGGAAATGACAAGTGTCAGGCACACTGAAACATCTATAAATGAAAAACATTATCCTTAACTCCACCAGATAAAAACTCAACCCTTTCTGTGATGCTAAACCACAGCCCTAAACCCATCAACACAATGATCAGAGAGCTGAGAAGAAACTTGATGGTTCATCACATAGTGGTAGACCAGGGTGATATATCAGCTCACTAAAGTCTTACCTCATTAAAGACCTCTAAGTCTTCGACGGAAACCATTTTTCCTAAAGTTTCAAAGTTCTCACTTAAAATGGCCTATTCTCAGGCCGTAACTAGCAAAGAAAAGACATGAGACAGGCGGCAGAAGGTCAGATTTTACTCCCAGTTTAGTGAAAGTGCTGCCAGGCGTCTCTGGAGCAGGTCTCAGTGTCAGTGCAGCTGGGCACCCTATTCAAGGCTGTGAGACCTATCAGGATTTCCCATAATTCCCAAGTAACAGGGAAAATTATGGGATGGGGAACAGTTTCTACCTTGGCTCTATGTATTATCATTCCAAGTAGCCAAAACCAAAGTGAAATGATTTCATAGAAAAGAAATTAGTTTCCCAAGACCTCTCTACTGCTGGGAATTTAAATAATTAAAAACCTGGAAGTTGCTGATAAGAAGTTAAATCAAGCCAGGTTCATAGTGGCAGAAGGGACCTCCCCCTCAGCCTGTAGATAGGTGACTGCCTTGAGCCCTCCAGCAGAGGCCCCATACCTGGGGCCAGGATGGGAGTATGGCATCCTTACTGCTGGGCACATCCACAGATGTCCAGAAGCCATTCCTAGTCACTTAGATCAGAAGAAAGGATTTGCTTGTTTAATGCAATTAAAATAATTATGCTCCTTGAATACTCAAGTGAGGTTCTGATACAGGTAGCAGCCACCAGCGCTTGGTAACCTCTCCCACCTTTGTAGGAAAATGGGGTTTTGTGACTCTGACTGCTGGCTGATCACATTAGCTGAGCCCCTTAAAGAAGCTGAAGTATACCACCTTGAGACTATCCACCTTGAAACAGATTCAGAACTACCTGGCAACTGGAGTTCCTGAGCCTGTTGGTGTCCTTCCGAGACTTAAAAAGGAAGAAAAGGGACCAGAAGGTAGGCACTCTCAGCCAGGAAAGAGAGGTTACTTCTAGAAGCCAGATCTTGGAAAGGGGAAATGCAAAGGTTCCTCTCATACTAGAGTCACCCTCCCTTGTCCCTGGGACAAGAAAGGGACAGCAGGGTAACCTGGAGTCATGTTCAGACACAGAGCCACAGTGAAATGTATCCCCTGTACTAAGTGTTTGAGTGCAGCACTCTCTTTGGTGTGGTTGAGCTGATTGCCTTTGATCGGCCTAACATGCATGAGGTAGATAATGAAAAGGAAGAAAATAAAAGCAAATTACAGTTCCTCACACATGGTATCTGCTCCTCAGTGACTGTTTACTGCATAGAATCAAGCAGATCAAGGCCAGGAGAGGCATTTTGCTCCCTCCAAGACCAAAGGAAAAGATAAGCTGGGGGCTTGAACAAGGTCACCATCATCCACAGTAACTTAAAGGATGGACCAGTTCCACTGGATAACTCACACTGGTGAGAGCAGCAAGGTAGAGCCAGGAAAGGAGCCTTGGGGGACCAGGACAAGGGGGCAGAAGTGGGCTACAAGGAAAACTGGCCAGAAAAATGAATGTAGATAGCTCTTGGATCTCCATGCACAATGGCCTTCTAAAGTTGGCCTCTATGGGCTGCATGAGGTGGAAAGAGCAAAGAGTCACTGTTGGACAGACTTAAGCTAGCATTTTAACTATGTGACCCTCAGAAAGTTGTCTGAATTCCATGTAAGTGTCATCTCTCTCTTATAGCACTGTGAGGATCAGCTTCTGTGTTTGGAAGAGAAGACTGAAGATTGTGACTCACTCTACAAAAGTGGGTTCGTATTTGTGCAGAAAAGGGCGGCCACAGTGGCCCCAGGCTGCTATCTTTTGAAGGGCCTGCTTGCAAGGTTGGCCCTTGGCTGGCATCTGGGAACCTGGCTTTCATAATGTTGCCAGTCAACAGTAAATTGATGGAGGTAGTCCACTGTGCCTAGGTTGTGCAAATAATATGGTTTATGCTGAACACATGTTTTCCTTCTAGAGGTCTGGAATTTTGTTATGTATTAAGCAATAGATGCTATGTGACCAGCCCCCAGTAAAAATCTTGAACGCTGAGTCTCTAATGGGTTTTTCTGAGCAAAACTGCCACAAATAAAATTACTACATTTTCACTGCTGTAATAAACCTTAGCTGTGAGTACAACTATATGCTAAGTCCTGTGAGCCCTTCTAGCAAATCTCCAAAGTGATTAGTGAGGTCAAAGAGACTGAATTTAGAAGCTTAAATTTTGATTTTGGAAAGCTTGTCAAATATCAAAGGTGTATAACATTTGATATCACAACACAAGATCACAGGTGACTATAAGTTATGTCATTCATGCGGAGATGGTCTCAGAGACCCTGATACAGGTTTAACATTTAATACCTACACCTAGCATGAGCCAATAGAGATCCTTACCTGCTTCAAGAAGGCCTGCTGTCACCACCTGGCTTTTAGAAGCAAGATAACAGATAGAAGATGGGACCAAGCCAGCAACCCAATAAAAAGTCCCAACCCCTAAAGTAGAGAGAGCAAGGAGGAGAGAATATTTACTGAAAGCCCAGTGGGAGCTGGTCACTGTGCTAGGTACTCAGTTTACCTTCATTTCTTCATCATCACGATGGCATACCTGTGTTATTATCCTCACATTTTAGATGAAGAAATGTAGGCACAGAGAGACTGAGTAACTAGCCTGAGGTCACAGAGCTGGTCAGAGAAGAAAGTAGGACTCTGGCCCAAGGCTGTTGCAGACACCACAGAGCTCTCGCTCTTCCCAGCAGCCATGCTGCCTGCCTAACTGCCACTTCCTCCGCCTGTCGGGTTGCTTGGCTGATACGAGGCCTTGTCTACCAAGCAAATCATGAACAGTCTTTTGCAGAGCTAGAGCAGGAAGCAAAACAGTTCATTTTAGACTACATGATCCTTACCATCTGTGTTTGACATTTTTCAAAATACCACAACACATCGTTTCATTTGACCCTCATAACAACCATGTACTAGGCTACCTAGCAGATGTCCTCCTTTTTCAGACAGGGAAAATCAGGCCCAGCAATGGCCATGTGATTAAGACAAGGGCAGGACTCAAGCCAAGACCTCCTAGTACCTGACACTAGGAGGTCAGCAGATGCCTGGAGGATGGCCCAATGATGATAAAATAAATACAAAATAACAGTGGGCTCAACAGGAACCTAGAGTTCATTTTCTGAATCTTCACCTTTTAAATCATTTTTCTTTAAAAATATCTGCATAGGTAGTACTGACCAGTCAACAAAGAACTCCAAGTAGCCTTCATTCGGTTTCTCCAGCTTCGGCGTCCCCATTTCCGCTTTCACTCCCACCAAGATGTCTGTGTGACCCTGCAGACACATGCAAGAAGGACCCTCACTCAGGGTAGGCAATCAGACACTCTACCACATCCCCCCCTCTTCTGACATATGGCCTTGGAGGACTCTCCTAGAAACAGTGCTGCGACTTGGAAAGTGGCCTTCAAGGAGGGGAGGCATCCTTCAGATCTGGAGAAACTCCTCCGAGTTTGGTTTGGGCTCAGATTTTCCCAGGATCAATGTGCACTCCAAAAACCAGAAGGGGTCTGCAGCTAGTTCCCTAGGCCTACCCATTTCTGCACCCGGACATGAGACATGGCCACAGTACTCACCAGCTTGACCCTGGCGGACCCACTGGTGTTGGATACCACGTCAGTTTCCACTTCAACACATCGGTAGTCCTCACAGCCACGGCCATCCACACGGAGGTCTTCCTAAGTGCAACAACCACAGTCCTAAGGCTGTCATCCCAAGCCAACAACAGACTCCTAAACTGATTCACTCATTTTCCCCCTAGAGAATAGGCAGTATAACCTCTTTTTCTCTTAGTGGATCATCCAAAATTCTGTCCTCATAGCTAGTAACAATATTACTACTTTAATATGAGGAAATGGAGACTCAGAGAAGTTAAGTGACTTGCCCAGTGTCCGATATCTAATAAGGACAAAATTAGGTTTCCATGCCAGGAATGTCTGACTGCGAAGTCCACATTACATGCCAATACGCAGAATATGCACACAAAAACAAGCAATAGCTAAGCAAGAGCTGAACGAGAGACAAAATAAGCCACTGCTCTCCAAATCTGTCATTTTAAAATTATACCAAAAGTCATGGGTACAACTGTCTCAACTGTAGCCCTCCTATACCCAAAAAACAACAAGATCTACTGTGCAGAACAGCTCAAGCAAGAAACCTAATCTTTTATTTTATTTTTTGAGTTGGAGTCTCACTCCATCTCCTATGCTGGAGCGCAATGGCACACTCACGGCCACCTCAGTGTCAACCTGCTGGGCTCAGGTGATCCTTCCGCCTCAGGTTTCCAAGCAGCCGGAACTACAGGTGTGCGCTACCACGCCTGGCTAATTTTTTGTTTTATTTTTATTTATTTTATGTTATTTTATTTTTTTGAGTTGGAGTCTCACTCTGTCACCCAGACTGGAGTGCAGTGGCAGCTCCTGGCCACCGCAGCCTCGACCTGCTGGGCTCCGGCGACCCTTCTGCCTCAGCCTTCCGAGTAGCTGGAACTACAGGCGTGCACGGCTGATTTTTTGAATTATTGTAGAGATGAGGTCTCGCCAAGTTGCCCAGGCGGATCTCGAACCCCCGGGCTCAG
>CAUYQG010160182.1:0-62271 GCA_963574415.1 Tarsius wallacei | reverse complement strand
CAGCCACTCAAGTAGCTGGACTGTAGGCATGCACCACCATACTCAGCTGATGGAGAGATTTTTTTGTTTTGCTTTTTTTGTGTTGAGTTCTCACTCCATTACCCAGATTGGAGTGCAGTGGCACACTCACGGTCACCACAGACTTGACCTGCTGGGCTCAGGCGATTCTTCCACCTCAGCCCTCCAAGTACCTGGAACTACAGGCATGTGCCACCACATCCAGCTAAATTATTTATTTATTTATTGTAGAGATGAAGTCTTGCCATGTTGTCCAGGCTGGTCTCAAACCTCTGGGCTCAGGCAGTGCTCTCACCACAGCCTCCCAAAGTGTTGGGATTACAGGCGTGAGCCACCACGCCTGGCTGACTTCAGGCTTTAAAATGGGAGCAGGATTTAGGTTGTTTAAGGAAGGGGGGGAGATTTTGTGTGATTCTTCTAGCACCCCATTCTTCCTCCCCTGGAGGCTGGAGCATTGTGACAGAGAGAAGAGAGGCAGGAGCAGGGACCAACTATAGCCAGAAGACACTTGTTCTGTGCTCATGACAGCTATGTCAGTCATAGCCTGAGGGCCTGGCCAGAGAAGGGAAGCAGGCAAGAGGCAAAATAGCTGGAGAAGTTGACCCTGCATCTTTGATATAGTGTCACTTCTGACTGGTGGATGTTATATTCGGTGCTGCAGAACCAGACTCAGATTTGGCATGGCAGAATAGTCTTTCATAGACTGAAATGGAGTGCAAGAATGGGTTTGGCATAAGTTGGGAAGGAGTGGGGAGCATGTCGGTCCCTCTCCAATAAATAGGGGAATGCTAAGGAAAGGGTTTTCTTATCCTGTATAGACTGTGGCTTATCCCATTCTCCACTCCCAGTCCACCATTTCTTGGGACTCTGGTTCCAGGGTTTATGTTTGACCCTAAACTTTGGGCTTTTAAATCTGGCGGGCTGTGTTGGTGCCAGCCTGAGGAAGGATCTAATGTGATGGGATGAACTCAGCTCCACTCCTTAGGCTGGTGGGTCACTGCAGGACACAGGCATCTCCAAACTCCTGGGCTGAGGAGGATTCAGTCTCTGCTGAAGATTCTGCCATTTCTTCCCTTAGCTGATACAGGAGGTCTCTGCTCTCACTGGGGGGCAAGTTACTCAGGAAGTACGGAGGGGCCAATTCCACCAGCCTGACAGAGAATCGTAATTAGATGATCTGTGTCTTCTCCTACGACACAGACTCAAAATTCTCACCATCCCTTCCACCAGTCCTCTCTCCTCAAAACATATGCTTTTACAAACCACCAAGGTCACTTCTTCGTTAGTCCCTCTAACTCCCTGGCCATAATTTCGGCCCCAGGGAGAAGAATGGGCAGGGCAGGAGGGGTGTCGGGGAACTCACATCTGTGGTTGAATTTCAGAAACAATGGAAAGGCAGTTGTCTTTGGATATGGAGAAACTGTGGTAAAGCACCCATGGTGGGGGTCTGGTTGGAGCTCGGCGGCTTCGGTAGCAGCAGTATGAGGAGAGCTGGGCCACATGCTTGTGGGTTAACAGCAGGTAATTTCCAGTCCCATCTGTGTCTCGGGCCACCTCATTGAAAGGCAAAGATAATAATGGCATAAGTAAAAGGGAAGAGTCAGACAGTAGAAAAAGAAAAGGAGGCTGAGAAAGAATTAGTAACGATGGTAAGAATATTAAAAGTAAGGCATTACCTCTAGGTGTTGTCTGGCCCCTACTATACTATATAGCATTTCCCATAGCTCCTTGTATCCCCAAGACTCAAATGAAAAGCCCCTCCTGGTTCTGAAGAAACTTTTGACGATGGGTGCAGTGGCTCATGCCTGTAATCCCCGCACTTGGGAGGCAAAGGTGAGAGGATTGCCTGAGCCCACAAGTTCGAGACCAGCCTGGGCAACATGATGAGACCTCATCTCTACAATAAATTAAAAAATTCGCCAGGCATGGTGGTGCATGCCTGTAGTTCCAGCTACTTGGAAGTCCAAGGCAGAAGGATCGCCTGAGCCCAGCAGGTCGAGGCTGCGGTGGCCGTGTGTGAGCATGCCACTGCACTCCAGCCTGGGCGACAGAGTGAGACTCTGACTCAAAAAACAACAAAAAAAAAGAGAGAGTCTTTTGAAACCACCTTGCCCCCAATTTCAGAGGTAGCCTACCGATGTTGGTCCCCTCTGCCTTTTGCTTCTTTTATCATCCTTATCCCAACCCTCTCCCCTAACCTTGAGGAAGTATCCTGACACCAGTGCTTTCTGAAGGTCTTTGCGATTCTTCTCAGAGCCAAAGGCTGGTTGGGACAAGGGAAGTTCGATTCGCTGCATGAGTTCTAGGAGCTCTCCCCGAAGTTTACGGGCTCGGCACAATGCTGTCCAGCTTAGGCCTCGAGCACGGCACCAAGTTTCATCTCCTCCACCTGGGAGAGGAAAAAGGCCAGCTGCAACTAGGTCCTTGAGACCCCTGAAAGAACCAAAGCTCTGAAGAACTCAAAGGGCCTCCTCTTCCTGGGCACAGAGATCTGTCAGCTGGTTGTACACCACTTCCCCTCTTTGGGAAATCTAGGATTCTATAAGAGGATGCAGTGCTCACTTTGTATAAAGGCTTCATACACCTGGATCAGAGAGCTGTGGTCACCATCTGCATGCTCCAGGGCCCGACGCAGAGCAGCTTCTTCTGCACAGAGCGGAGGACGAGTAAACCCAGGGGCAGCTGGAGGCAGAAGAGAGAAGAGTCGTTTTGGGGAATGAGCAAAGATGGTAGTTCGGGTAGAACACTGAAAAGGTAGAAGTGCACCTTTGGGAACTTGATTCAAAAGACAAACTAACTTCTAGGTGCTGTGCACTTTATTCAACACTGAGGATAAATAAATGAAAAACAGCCTCTGCCCTGAAGGCGCTTACAGTTTGGTGGGAGAGACCAACAAGTAAGCCGACTTTGTAAGCGCGATGGGTGTGTGTATATGCTACGCTGGAAACAAAGAGGAAGCTTTGGGTGGTGGAGGCAAGGGTGACGTGGGAGCGAAGGACAAGGACCTTGGGCCAGCATTTGAAATCGAGTAGCAGTTAGCTCAGTGGAGAAGAGGAAAGTGTTCTAGACTGTGGGAACAGAATGCAGGGAAGTTAATAATATTTGGGGAACTACAAGCCACCTGATATGGGTGAAGGGAGTGGCATGTGGCAGATTGGCAGCTCCATATAAGTACAGGCAAGGTCTCGGGAGGCTGGATGCGCTGTGCAAAGGAGTTTACAGTCTGTCCCGAAGGTTAAGAATAGCTGTTGAAGAAGAGCTTGTAAGTAAGAGAGTTCATGTGTTCGAAAAAGTTCACATGACTAGTCAGGAGGCCACGGAAGGCATCCAGCTGAGCAATGATAAGGACCTGCCCTCGGCACTGGCAGTGAATGTGGAGAAGAGCAGATGAATTTCTTTTTTCTTTTTTAGATGAATTTCTTTAAAAAAAAAGACAGTTACAAGATAAAAATGAAAGAACCTAGAGAAATACTAGTCTAGAACGATGGCAGTGGAACTGCAGAGATGATAATATCTGAAACTGAGAATCCAGAAGAAGAGATTTTGTGGCGATGGTAGTGAGGGGGTAATTTAATAGAGTGCTTGGATTCTGTTCTGAATGGAGGTACTGTTGACTATTCTGGTAGAAAAGTCTATCAGGGGTTGGAGTACTCTCCCTGCCTCTTTCCACTCGCTACCCACTACTCTTTCTCAGATCCGGAAGAATAGTATTGGTGAGAGATACAAGGTACAGGTTTGGAAATTTAAAGGATAAATTCTAGCACGTCAAACCATGGGTGTGGATGAACTTGAATTTGCTCAGAGAGTTCAGGGAGTGAGAAGACAAAAGAGGCAAGAACAGAACCTCGAGGACCAATTTCCAATGGATAAGCATAGGACAAAGAGCCCAAGGAAGACACCGGGCTCGGTGGCTCAGCCTGTCATCCCGCGCCTTGGGAGGCTGAGGTGAGTGGATTGCCTGAGCCCGCGGGTTCGAGACCTGCCTGGGCAGGCGAGACCTCATCTCTACAAAAAAAAAAAAAATAGCCGGGCGTGGTAGCGCGCACCTATAATTCCAGCTACTTGGAAGGCTGAGGCGGGAGGATTGCAGGAGCCCAGCAGGTTGAGGCTGGGGTGGCCAGGAGCGGCCACTGCACTCCAGTCTGGGCGACAGAGTGAGACCCCAACTCAAAAAAAAAAAAAAGAGCCCAAGGAAGAGATGAAGGGAATGTCAGAGAGGTAGCATGAAAGCCATGAGGAACAGCATCACAGAGGCTTAGGGAAGAGGCAGTTTCAAGGCGGGAGCCGTCAGACCCTCACGTGTCAAAAGAAGGTCATGAATAAGGGCTCAACGGTGTTCATTGGATAAAGGACCTGGGAGCTCACTGGCAGCTGAAAGCTGTTTCAGTGGTGTGGTGGGCCTGAAGCTGGAGTGCGGCGGGCGTTCAGTAGGGAGGCTGAGGTAGAGATCATGCCGGGCGGCTGGAGGGGAAGATAGGGTTGAAGAAAAGGGCTGTGTGAGTTTCAGCAGTAACGAGAGGTGAAGCGTGTCACGGCCAAGAACCAGCAGAAAGAAAAGGCTGAAGAGAGAAGAGAGGGGTAGGTGATGAAGCCTCGTTCCTCAGCCACCACGAGGAGTGGGAGCGGGAGTGGAGAGGAAAGGGCCAGCCTTAGGAGCACAACACAAGGGAAGGGCGGAAGTGGCCACAAGAGCCACTGATTTATACCCGTGAGCATGGCGGCCAGGGTGAGCATCTCATCCACACAGTCGAACTCGCACGAAGCTAGCAGGGCTTTGGCCAGCTCAGGGGGCAAGGGGAACTCTGATAGGATGACACCCAGGTCTGACAGGTCCCCATCATCATCCAGGGCTGCCAGATAGTCCAAGTCTTCCAGGGCCTGCATCAGTGCTTCTGGAGCTGGTGAGGAAACAGGGCTCACAGGGTGTGAGGTCTCAGAGCAGGGTGGTCAGGTGGCAGTACTCGTGCAGGAGGGGTGCTCACCGGGCCGGTCCAGGAAGTGGCATTCCCCTGGCTCTGCAATCTGTCTCCTCTTCAGTAGTAACACCAGGGGGCTCAGATTCTCTTCACACACCCTGGGTTGGGGCAATGCAGGAGCCTCTAGTTCTAAGGACTTAGGATACAGGCAGAGGCAGGATCCTGAGGGGGAAAAGACCTGGGAAAGACCACTATAGATTCCTCAGGGCTTGCGTGTGGCTGACTCTTCCGGAGTTTGATCTCAGTGAGGGCAAAAGCTCTTACCTGGTGGGAACCCTCTTGCCCGCAGTCGTCTTGCCTCTGCTTGACACTTGCTGATTGGCCTCAAAACCTGGGATTCTGCTCGGATCTGAGGATTGTAAACCTGTCGCCCCCAGCCCCAACCACGGCCAAGACAGATCAGAGTGGGCCATTACTATCTTTAGCCACCCCACCGCTCGCCCTCATCTCTCTCTCACTCACACTTCGAAGCTCCAGTCCCAAGTCAATGACATGTCGGACAGAAGGGAGGGAGAAGGAGAAATCAGCTAGCCAGTGAGTGACCACAACCTTTTGGGCACCCGCGTCTGTGTCCTCGTATACAGCCTGAACAGCTTGACTGCAGCCTGGGTGAAGGGGCAGCACCCGTGGTAGAGGCCCTTGGAGAGCCAGGGACTCCACCTCCCTGGACAAGGACTCACAGCACGGGGAAATTTCCTGAGGAGAAGGGTAGGGCACTATGGCAGTTTTTGCCTTTTTGGAGTCACAGACCCCTTTGAAAACCGAATGAAAGCTATAGCCTTCACACCGAAAAACGCACATACTCATAAAATTGAGGGTATTATAACTTCAGGGGCCCACTGAACCACAAATCTCTGCATTCGAGGGAATAAAAAACTGAGTGGTAGGCCTCGTTTCTCTGAAATCCTCGAATGCTCCCCCAGGAGCTCAGCAGAGTAAACACTACTTCTCTGTGGGTCCTTACAAGCATCGTTCCCATTCCCCTGGACCAGGAAGGTGATATAAATGACTCCTTATGCCGTCTTTTTTTTTTTTTTTACCTCCTCACTGGGCAGGTACATTAGCACATCTCCTGGAGCCTCCTTCTGACACAGCTCAAGGACTGCTTGGCAGGCAGCTTCCATTCGGTCAGTAGGGACGGTGTCCCTGTAGATGGGGGTGGGACTCCTGCCAGGCCCTCTGGGTACTCGCACAATAGGAGGATTGCCCCAGAAGGCTCGGAGCTTCGGCTCAAGGGCTGGGTCAGTAACCACGACCACTCTGGGGTCCCCTGGAAGGTTTCCCAGCCTGGTATCCCGCAGCAGCCCCTGGAGCAAATCTGAGGCCACCGATCGCTCCTGAGCCTCATCCAGCACCAGCACACCCCAGGCTCCGGGGCCCCGGGCTGAGGCCATCTCCTGCAGAAGCAGCCTGTCCCAGCAGAACCTGTTGACATCAGTAGGGGGCAGAGGAGTCGATGTCTGGCTAGTCCCAGAAGTAGGGGAACTTCTCCCCTAGGGACCTAGATTTGATGGCCAGAAAAATATGCTATGACTGACTTTCTGAGC
The DNA here is from genome assembly GCA_963574415.1 of Tarsius wallacei. Taxonomy (NCBI): domain Eukaryota; kingdom Metazoa; phylum Chordata; class Mammalia; order Primates; family Tarsiidae; genus Tarsius; species Tarsius wallacei. The sequence continues at coordinate 55,730 of CAUYQG010160182.1, read as the reverse complement.
CTGTGTCCCTATAACGGTGAGGACAAACCCACCGAGAATACTTTGTTCACAAGCTACACTCCAGCTGGGTTATGAACTTTTTGTGATGAGGGTGAGGCCGAATGTCTGAGGATTCCAGGGCTCAATTTAGCTGCTGCAATTTATGTGAGTTAAAGAGTGAGTTGTGTTGAGGGAGGGCCTGGTGGGATGCCAGAGGAACGGGCTTATTTCTGCTGGGTGGGAAGAATTCTATTTGGGTCAGGCCTGTAGAGGGCCCCACCTGAGCAGCGTGTCGGGCCCCGTGCAGTCCTCCTGGGGAATGCTGTATCCAACCTCATGACCCAGGGTCAGGTCCATTTCATCAGCAACCCGCAAAGCCAGGCTTAGGGCTGCCAGAGGGTAGGGCTGGGTGACGGTAACCTGTCCCTTCTGGAATCCCCTGGCCAGCGCAAACTCTGCACACCACTGAGGGATCTGGGTAAGGAAGGACGACCAGTCAGAGAGATGTAAGGCTTAAGTCATAAATGCTGGGAGAATTATGGCCAGGTTTACTTATTTTATTTTTTGAGCTGGTGTCTCACTCTGTGGCCCTGGCCGGAGTGCAGTGGTATGCTCACGGCCACTGCAGCCTTGACCTTCTGGGCTCGGGTGATCCCTCCACCTCAGCTTTCCAGCTACAGGCATGTGCCACCACGCCGAGCTAATCCTTTGATTTATTGTAGAGACGAGGTCTCGCCATGTTGCCCAGGCTGGTCTCGAACCTCTGGACTCAGGCAATCCTCTTGCCTCTGCCTCCCGAAGTGCTGGGATTACAGCATGAGCCACCGCGCCTGGCAACTATGGCCAGTTTAATCTTTTCTTATTCCCTGGTCTTTCACCAGCCCCTTGGACCAGCCTAACCCATCTCTTTTTGCTCGCCTCCCTCATGACCCCACACAGCCCAGTCCCCCCTTGCTCAGGTAAAGATCCACTCCCAGAATCTCCCTCCACCTGGGTGCTCTTGCCAGAGCCAGGCTCCCCAGACACCAGCACCACTCCAGTGGGGTTATTCTCCAACTGCTCCAAGAAGTCAAAGCGAGCAGCCCAGATGGGCAAGGCTCGGCGCTGCTCCAGCAGCCCGTAGTAGCGGGAAGAGAAAGGGAGCCCATCAAAGGGGTTTACAGCCAATTCAGACTCCCCAGGACTTGGACCAGACTCTTCTGCCAGCCTGAGAGGCTGAGAGGCCATGGTGGCTGTCCGACAGGACCTGCAGAAGGCAGGGCAGCCAGTAAGGCCTCATATTTGGTGACTGACACATCACTTTTTCACCTCAGCCCTGGTCCCTAACCTCCACCCTCAGGTGATAATGCCCTGGGGTCCGTTCTTCCCAGCATTTCTTACCTGCCAGGAAACAGTGCTGGGTATTTTGATAAAGGACTGTTACCCTGTAGATAGGCATTGAAATCTTGTGACTTTGGCAAGGTTCTTCAGGGGGCAGCAGGAATTATGTGAGACCTAGTAAGCTGAGGAAAGGCCCCGAGGGGAAAGGGATAAGGAATATGGGGGTAGGGGGAGGAAGAGCAGGGCCACAGGGATCCTGGATTCAAACCTGCTTGCAGCTGTAGGACGTGTCAGGACGGCAGCCAGTTCCAGACCCACCCAGGCATCACCAACCCTGGCCGCATGAGGTGCAAAGGTGAATTCCGGCTCCACCCCAGGGTCTGGCTCAAACTTCAAATTCTGACGCCTGCTTTTGGGGTGGGGCCATTTGCTCCGCCTCATCTAACCTAGTTAGGAACCTATAGAAAACAGGCTCCAACTACCACACTGAGCATGTGTGAACCCTCTAGATGATGTATATTGTTGATGAAAGGCATCCTGGGACTTGTAGTTTTTTGTTTTTGTTTTGTTTTTTTTTTTGAGTTGGCGTCTCACTCCGACGCCCAGACTGGAGTGCAGTGGCCGCTTCCCGCCACTGCAGCCTCGACCTGCTGGGCTCTGGCGATCCTTCCGCTTCAGCCTTCTGAGTAGCCGGAACTACAGGCGCGCACTACCACGCCTGGCTAATTTTTTTTGATTTATTGTAGAGATGAGGTTTCGCCTGCCCAGGCGGGTCTCGAACCCGCGGGCTCAGGCAAACCACGCACCTCAGCCTTCCAAGGCACGGGATTACAGGCTGAGCCACCGAGCCCGGCTTCGATGATTTTAAATTAACTAAAAGCATGTAAGAGTATAGCTACAGCAACCTTTTCAAGCAGTGTCATATAAACAATAACATTTTGTAGTATTGTCTATGACACCTCTAGTTTGTCAACTACTACTCAAAAGCCACAACTGCCTACAAGTATAGAGCTTTATGACTCTTCAAGTGGCACAATTTCTGCAGGTCCTGTCTAATTCATGTTACTTTAATCTATACCTTCTGCTCAACATATAAACTCAAGATAATACTATAAATTGATTGTTCTGAGAAATCAGGAATTATCACCTCCAATAACAATCAAAACAAGCCAACAACTGGTATCATGTAATATTGACAAAAGCAACACTTGCATTTGGATGATTTAGCACAGCTAGCAGTGTGTAATCTTTGATTGAAATGAATGATTATATACAAAATTATTACATAATTGTAAATGAAATGAAAATCAGCAGACCATTAGTTATATAAAAGTTCATGATAAGCAGTAGCATGCACACAATTATTTAATTTCAGTGGTTCCACAAAAACACGTTTAATTAATGTAAATGAAGTTTTATAGAAGTGATCAAATTGGATAGATTCTATACACTGACTTTCAAAGCATGAAGCCCATTTATGATTATTCTATTGTTGACTATCATTTTATTAATTTACTACTTCTGTCAGATTATTTTCTTATTTACTCAAGATCGACAAGTACTACATTTTTTTGAACAAGCTTAATAATGTACCATAACAATGTATTTGCACAGTATTATAGGATTAACTATTGTACTTCCTTAAGAAAATGTATCTCCATTTTCTTCAGGGAGATAATATTGTTTTTTTTTTATAATTTGCTTTGATTATTCACTATAAGTGCATGCTTTTTGCTGTAGGGAGATTTCTAGTTTGATTTATTTCTGCTTTGGAATACATCTCTTTCTACTTTAACATTAATCCTTTTGATTCAAGAGCTTAATGGGAAGTGTAGATATTCTGACTTAGGAACAGCCACTACGAAGTGGTTTGGCATTACAAAATCAATCAAGAAACCAACAAATCACTTCAATGGCTTTCATCTTTCAAAAGGGTAAGTGTGTAAATCATGAGAAGGTAGTAAGTTTATGCTCTTGAGATAATGATAAGTATTAAAGAGCACATCAGAGAAAAGTGAGATACCACATAACTGAGACAAGCTCTTAAGAAAAATTAATGAGAGATCTGAAGGTGTGAGTGGGTTATTTCATTAAAATTTGGCCTTGTGTACTCTACCCTATGCTTCTACGTTAATGTTTGCATTGCACAATTGGTTTTAATTATGATGATCTCATAAGTATATTTCCCAAATGTCCATATGAATAGATTTATTTTCTAGATTGGTCATTTTAAATGGCTAAAATTAATTAAATGTAGGAAATTTTTTGTGCTCTTAATTGTCACAAATATCAAGTTGCTATTTTGGGGAATATATACATACTGTGAATAATGTCCAAATCACTGCATATTGAGGAATTAGATGACTAGACACTTTACTCTTAAATATCATGAGGAAAATATTCAGTGACATAAAAATTGCTACTATCATTATTGCCTAGAGAATATATTCAACATGTGACCAATCAAGTTTCAATATATCACGCCAAACAATTTTGTGTTCAATAAAAAAATGCAGTATCTTTTAATTTTTTACACAACTGCAAATATAATAGGTGATTATATTAAAACTTTAAAATGTACCTCAACAAATTTAAAATAATTGAAATTATACAGAATGTATATTCTGACCATAATGGAATTAAATTAACTTAGAAGTACAATAATAAAATCTCTAAATACAGTGCAAAAACAAACTTGAAAACACACACAAACATCAACCTCAAAGCCAAAAGAAAACAAGCAAACAAACAAACAAACTTAAAAAAAAAAGAAAAAAACTCTAAGTAGGTACAGCATTTTAAATAAACCAACTGAAAAATAGGCAAATAGCATAAATAGACATTTCATAGATGAGGATATATAGATTCCATATAAACACATGAAAAGATATTCAATACTATTAGGGAAATACAAATTAAAACCACAAGTAGATATCACTACATATCAGTCAGAATAGCTAAAATTAAAAAATAGTAAAAAACAAAAAATCAAATAGTGAAAGAAAATAGAGAAACTATATTACTTATATTTCCTTGGGAGAATATAAAATAGCATGCTACTGTAGAAAATATTTTGACAGTTTCTTATAAGACTATAGTTGTAAACCCAAAACTCAGCAATTGTATTACTGGCCATTTACTTCAGAGAGGTGAAGTATGTTCATACACAAACAGAAACTTGTAGCTGAATGTTGTTCAGAGCCAGCCTTATTACAATATCCCATAACTGGAAAGAACCAAGATGCTCTTTAGTTGGTGAATAGTTAAATCAGCTGTGGTACGTATGTGTCTCCTTTTTTGTAAATTTGTCAATCGACTTATCCTACTATACTTTAGTATGATATAGCAGACCATGCAAATCTTTTTATATTAATAATGAAAATACAGTCCAGATTTCTTTATACAAAGTGAAACTTTGTTTTTACATTAAATATCATGAACTATGACTGTAAATGAGGAGTGAATCATAGATAAAGTCTGAAGGCTCATATTAATTTTTTGAGGGATAAATATTTCATAATTATTCTGAATTCCCAAAGAACTCCACACAAACATACAAAAGAAACATGTGTAACCTAAAAATCCCTGAGGTATTTATTGTACTCAAATTGTATTGAGGGTTTTTATTAGAGAAGAGAAAATAAAAGTAAATTTTCATAGATTTATGAGTCCAAGTATACTGTTCATGTTTTTCTTTGTGTAGTCTGGGATCAATAACTGTGCCAATGAGAAGATAAGAACAATTTTATTAAGAACTAAACCCCTGCCCCATCACTACACACACACACAAGTACATGAGGTAATAAATATGTTAATTTGCTTGATGTAGTAATAATTTCACTCTCTGTATGTATACCAACACATTATATTGCAAACCTTAAAAATGTGAAATTTAAGCCGGGCTCGGTGGCTCAGGCTGTAATCCCGAGCTTTGGGAGGCTGAGGTGAGTGAATTGCCTGAACCCGCGGGTTCCAGACCCGCCTGGGCAACTTGGCGAGACCTCATCTCTACAATAATTCAAAAATTAAGCTGGGCTCGGTGACTCAGCCTGTAATCCCGCGCCTTGGGAGGCTGAGGTGAGTGGATTGCCTGAGCCCGCAGGTTCGAGACCCGCCTGGGCAGGCGAAACCTCATCTCTACAATAAATCAAAAAAAAAATTGGCCGGGCGTGGTAGCACATGCCTGTAGTTCCGGCTACTTGGAAGGCTGAGGTGGAAGGATCGCGGAGCCCAGCAGGTCGAGGCTGCGGTGGCCGGGAGCGGCCACGCACTCCAGTCTGGGTGACAGAGTGAGACTCCAACTCAAAAAAAGAAAAATTTTAAACTTAAAAAACCAACATGAGAGTTAGATACGAATATAGATATGGATTCATTTTAAAACACCTGTGTTTGATATCAATGATATTAGATTTTATGTGCATTTAGATCAATATCTATGCTTTACAATATACTATTATTCACTTTATTATTCATTTTAAACATTTTATTATAAAGGTGTGGGGTACAAGTCAGGAATAGGTATATATGTAATGTATGGCGGGTGAAGTTTGGTCCTCCAGTTGGTCCTCACTTTGCCTGGTTTAGGATCCGATACACTTTGGGGTATTACATGACCCGCCTCCTTCCCTCCCAGCCCTGGCAGTGTCCATGACTGCCAGTCCCACCCTTGTGTTATTGTGATTAATGTTCAGGTCCCATTTATGAGTGAGAAACATGTGGTATTTGGTTCTTTGTTTCTGTGATAGGTCGCTAAAAATGATTGTCTCTAATTCCACTCAATTTGCTGAGAAGTCCATTATTTTGTCCTTCTTTATGACTGTGTAATATTCCATTGTGTACATGTACCACGTCTTTATTTAGTCTACTTTCGATGGGCAATGGAATTTTTCCATGTTTTTGCTATTCTGAACAGTGCAGCAATAAACATGCAAGTGCAGGTTTTTGTTTGTGTGTTTGTTTGTTTGTTTGTTTTGGGTCAGATTCTCACTCTGTTGCCCAGGCTGGAGTGCAGTGGCACACTCACGGCCACCCCAGTGTGGACCTGCTGGACTCCGGTGATCCTTCTGCCTCAACCTCCCGAGTAGCCAGAACTACAGGCCTGTGCTACTACACCCGGCTAATTTTTTAAAAATTTTATTGTAGAGATGAGGTCTTGCCAAGTTGCCCGACCTGGTCTTGAACCCGCGGGCTCAGGCAATCCACTCGCCTCGGCCTCCTAAAGTGCTCGTATTACAGGTTGAGCCACCAAGCCCAGCCAGGTGTCTTTTTTATATATCACATGTTCTCACTCATATAGTGGACCTTGAACATCTATCATAATACTATAAGAAAAGGATTGACAGTGGTGGGAAACTATGGGGGAGGGGAGAAGGGAGGTGGGATTAACAATAGTCAATATCTGTCTGGGAACGGGAGACACCCCTTATCAACAAGGGTGCCTGAACGAAGCATATTTGTATACCTATCCCTTAACTGTACCCCACAATATTAAAATAAAAAATATTGATTAAAAAAAAATTTGTGTTCCTCTGGATAAATTCCCTGGAGGTGGATTGCTGGATCATATGGAAGGTCAATTTCCAGTTCCCTCACATATCACCACACTACTAGTCACAGAGGTTAGACTAGTCTGCCCTCCTACTCACAGTGTAGAAGTGTCCCCTTTTCTTGCATCATGACAGCATCTATTGTTTTTGATGTACCAATGATGGCCATCCTTACTGGGGTAAGTTGGTATCTCATGTGGTTTTGATTTGCATTTCTCTAATAATTAGTGAGGTTGAGCATTTTTTCATGCATCTGTTGGCTGCTTGTATGTATATGGAAATACACTTGAAAACCTAAAGAAGATGGAGGACTTTCTGACATCACACAGCCGTCCAAGGTTGAATCAAGAAGAAATTAAAACTCTAAACAGACCAATAACACATCAGGAAATCAACTTTGTTATTAAATGTTTTTGATTCCAGATATATTTTACTAATACTTTCTTATATATGCTGTGTGATGTATGCAGTTCAAATAAATTGCATAGAAGAAAACTATGAAATTTTCTGGAAAGTATGTTTAATTCTGGAGTTGATAGTGACACTACTTTGATCATCAAAGATCTGAATGGTTTATGATTCAATAATTTTATAGTGTGACAATTTATACCAGAAATCTTACTACACAAAAGCATTTAACAAGGTTTTTTTAAATTAATGTGTAGACTTTATTTTTTAGAGGAATTTTTGGTTTATAGCAAAACTGAGCACACGGTACAGACAGTTCCCATATGCTCTTCATCTGCTCACTTCCAATTCTTACTATTATTAACATATTCATTTGTGTGGACACTTGTTACAATCTACAATGGCTAATTTTATATATCAACTTGCCTGGGCTAAGGAATGCCCAGACAGTTGGCAAAACATTATTTATGGGTGTGTCTGTGAGGATATTTTTGGGAGAATATTAGCGTTTTAATGGATAGATTGAGCAAGCATCTTCCACCAATTGGATGGACATCATACAATCCACTGAGGACCCAAATAGAACAGAAACATGGAGGAAGACTGAATTATTTCTCTCATCTTGATCCATTTTCTTCTGCCCTGGGAAAACCCAGCTTCTGAATTTTGGGCTTTTGGTATCTATAGCAATGTCTATCCTGCTTCCCTCCTCTCAAGTGTTTGGACTCACTGATTTATACCACTTGATTTCCTGATTATCCAACTTCAGAGGGCAGGCAAATTGTAGGACATTTTGGCCTCCATAATTGCATCAGACCATTTTCATAATTTCATGGTTTTTGTTTCTCTGGAGAACTTTTACTAATACACAATCCATATTGTTATATTATTAACTAAAAACTATAGTTTACATTGGGATTTTATCCTTTTTGTTGACAAATGTATAATAATACTTATCCACCATTACAGTGTTATACAAAGTAGTTTCAGTGCCCTGAAAATCCCCTGTACTTCACCCATTCATCTCTTCCTCCTTCTCCATGAGCACCTGGCAGTCACTGATTTTCTTACTCTTCATAGTTTTTCCTATTTCTGAATGTCAAATGGTTGAATTGTATCATATATATTCTTTTCAGATCATCTTCTTCAACTTAGCAATATGCACTTCAGCTTTCTCCATGTTTTTCATGACATGATAGCTTTTATCTTTTTATTATTGTGTAATATTCTAGTATATGCATATAACATAGTTTATCTATTGATATATTGAAAGAGATCTTGGTTGCTTTCAATTTTTGGCAATGAAAAATAAAGCTGTTTGGTATATTTGTACAGATTTTTGTACAAATATGTACAGGTTTAGACATAGTTTTCAGCCCAGTTTGGCAAATGTCGACAATCCTGATTGCTGTATCACAAGAGTATGTTTAATTTTGTAAGAAACTCTCAAATGTCTTTCAAGTTGACTGTGTCATTCTGCATTCCCAGCAGTAAGATTGAGAGAGATTTCCTGTTGGTCTGCGTTCTCACCAGCATTTGGTGTTGTCACTATTCTGAATGTTGTCCATTCTAAAGGGTATGTCATGATGTCTTGATGTTTTAATTTACATTGCCCTAATGCGTATAATACAGAGGATATTTTCATATGCTTATTTGTCACTTGTATACCTCTTTTGGTGTGGTGTCTTTTCAGGTGTTTTATACATTTTTTTAAAATTTTTGTTGTTTACTTATTCTTGAGTTTTAAGAATTATTTGCATATTTTGATGTCAGTATTTTATTAAAAATATATTGTGCAAATATTTTATCCTAGTCTGTGTCTTGTCTTTTTATCTTTTCAAGTGTCATTCAAAGAGAAGACTATTTCAATGTTAATGAAGGCTAGCATATTCATTATACCTTTCATGGATTGTGCCTTTGCTGCTGTACCTAAAATGTCATTACCATACTCAAGGTCACATAGATTTTTTTCTATGTTATGTTGCAGAAGTAATATGGAGTTGCATTTTACATTTAAACTCAGGTCCATGTTTCACTTAGAGTTCATCTTTGTGAGAGGTGTAAGGTCTGTTTCTAGATTTATTTGTTTGCATGCAGATATCTGATTGTTTCAGCACCATTTGTTGATAAGACTATCCTTTTCCCATTGAGTTATCTTTAATTTTGTCAAATATAAGTTGACTATAATTGTGTGGCTCCACATCTTGTACTTGTTTTTAAAATGATTGTGTACATATTTTATTTTACTCTGCAAAGAAGGATGAAAATATATAATTTTGGACAAATCAGTATTTCTGAATCTCACTTGTCATATTAATTAAATAGAAATTTTCATTAATGGTTTACACTCTTAAACTAGAATTATTGTTTGTTTTTTTAAATTAAATTTTGTATGGAGTCTCTATATTTAAAGTAGATTAAGTTACTATTATTCTCATTCAAGATAAATATAGATACCAGGAACCCCATCTACTTTGTTGTTCAAGAAATGCTTGGCATTTCCACTAAAAAGAAAAGTTCAAAAATTTACTTTAACCATATTATTCTATAATTTCAAGTCCCTCAATGGTTCTTCTTTAAATCTTCAAAAGCATAGAATCTGATCTAACTTTTCCTAATTTCAAAAATATCAAATTTTCTCAGTCATCAAACTAATATTGTCTACCTTTTTTCTCAATTTTTTTTCTATTCCTCCTCCTTCACCTGTCATTTGACTCGTTCTTAGTTGTTCCTTTTTTGTCTTTTATACGTTAGAGAATAGCTACTGAAATTCTAAATTTTTCCAACCACTGACGTAAACACTGAAAATAAAAAAGAGTCCTAATATTCTAATTTTTAAGCTGGCTCACAATCTGCCTTGATACAGATCATAGGTGATAATAATAGCACAATTTTCATAATAAAATATTAGGAATATGTATACTCTTCTATGATGTTCAAGGCAGATCAGATTTTCCTTGAATATAAAACAGGAAAGTCATAGTAGAGTTCAGAGTCCTGGCTGACTTGGAAAATGAACAGTATTTTGGAGCATTCGAATTCTAGGAAGATTGCAAAGGCTAATTAAAGATACCAATATTTAAGCCACACAGTCTATTTGGAGAATACTAACTTTACAAAAAAAAAAAAAAAAGCAGAGTCCTTTTTTGTTAGAAATAAAACACTCATTCCTAGTCATTCTTAGACCCATATTCATGCATTAGGCTCTCTAATATTAACATATTCTACTTCTACAGAAACAGTTCAGAACAGCTCTCAATAATCGGAGCCTTACAATTGTTGAAACTGGTCAATGCGACTATTTCTTTCATGCAATTCTAATGAATTTTCATTTCAAGTTTCTTGAGTCAAACATGCAAAATACTTTTTTGTGTATTGGTTACAAAATTGTGATAGTTAATGTAAATGTAAATGTAAATATTTAATGTTATCAAGAAATGCATAGGATTTTCGTATAGGTCAAGTTTATAGTAAATTTGTCATTTGGTGTGTGAATGCTGTTAATTATACATTTTAACTTTGGCAAACATTTTGCTCTGATAGTGGTATAAAATTTTTATGTTTACTTTTATCAACGCAAATTCTGCACTGAACTTTCTTTTAATCAACAATTACAGTACATTAGGAAACAAGTCACAGTTGGAGTTACACACTGTATATAATTTTAATGAAAGGACTATCAATTTAAAATTAATACAAAATTCCAGACTAGGAGAAAATATTTTCTATATAGAATTATTATTAAAACGCTCATAATAAAGACTTAATATCTTCTTTCAGGCTTGCTGTGGTTCTTCATAAATTAATCAACTTCTCTTTTATGATGTGAGCTTCAAAGGTAACTTTGAAGGAAAAAGTCAATGGCAAAAAAAAGCTGTTTTTCTTTCTTTTATCCTTCTTTCCTTCCTGTCTTTCATTTAGTCAAGAAATATTTTACTGTCCCAAGGATGCACAAACACAAATACATATATATATATATATATATATATATATGCATATATAAAAGAATCATAAAAGAGGTATATAATTATGACTTCAAAACTGCAATGTATATATTTTTTTTTTTTTTGAGTTGGAGTCTCACTGTCGCCCAGACTGGAGTGCAGTGGTCGCTCCCAGCCACTGCAGCCTCGACCTGCTGGGCTCCGGCGATCCTTCCGCCTCAGCTTCCAAGTAGCCGGAATTACAGGCGCGCGCTACCACACCCGGCTGGGTTTTTTTTATTTATTGTAGAGATGAGGTCTCGCCAAGTTGCCCAGGCGGGTCTTGAACCCGCGAGCTCAGGCAATCCACTCACCTCAGCCTTCCAAAGGCGCGGGATTACAGGCTGAGCCACTGAGTCCGGCTTGCAATGTATATTTTCATGAGGGTGACACAGTAATGGTCAACACAGACCCATGGAGAGTTCATGGATTTCCTCAAGGACAAAGTAGATTTTGATGTGTAATTTGGAAATAGTAGACACTGCTTTTAAGGCAATATTTATATCATGAACAGAGGAAAATGGAAAATGGCATATTCATTTTAAATTCCTTTATCTAAAATTGAATATTATAAATAAAATTATAGCAGAAGACAGTTTTAAGTAATTTATTTGGCTAAGCATCATGATACTGCAGCCAAAACCAAATAAGACTGAATAAGCCTAGAAAGAATTTAATAGAGTTTGCTGTACACAAACCTGAGAAAATACTCCAGTAAGGTAATACTTTTATTAAATTGCAAAGTTTAATTGAGAAAAAAATTTATGAAAGCATTGGATCTGTAATTTCTAAATCATACTCATATTATGGATAATTATATAAGATATTTGTTCTTAAAAGTAATCTTTTTATGTTTTAGTAAAATATCTATTTTGATATTTTGATAAGTATATAATTGAATGAAAAAAGTTCTAATATTCTACCTAGTCAAACCTTCCCTAAAGTCAAGTACAGTTTTTATAAGTCACCTACTAGCTAGGTGGTAGTCTACTTAAATTACATACCACATCTCTAGAGTGTCCTCTAAAGCACTTATCTTATGGTCTTAACAGACAAGTCAGCACATATGGCACTCCTATTAACTTCATAGAGTACGAGAAAAATTAGATGAGGAGAAGTGGTAAACATTAGAGTACAAAGAATTTAATAACTTTTCCAAATCCATAACAAACCTCATTGTTAAATAAATTTAAAATTATGCAAGTTGGGATATTTTAATTTTATAGTTATTTCATGCAGCATCATACAGTATCATGATGCTGTGACAAATTACATTTGATAGTGTGTATGTAGTTGTGCATAATCTTTCAGAGAGAGAGAGAGCACTATAAAATGGTACAAATATCTATGAATGAAAATAAGTGGCTATCAATAAACCAAAAAAGTTTAAATAAAGAAATTAATTCTCATCAATTTATAGAAAGAGAAAAGTATACAATAAGTAACAGAATAGCAGAAAGAAAACACAAGACTATATAGCATACCAGGTAGAATAATGCAATATTGTAATTAATAGTTTAAAAATAATTCTAACTCTGAGATTCTATGGTAGTTTATTTGAAATTATGTCATTAAGTCTTTTTGGTGAAGGTTTTACTGCTCTAAATATAAACAATGTGGTAATATTCTTCAGAGAAGATAAGCAAAACTGACATTCCATGTGATGCAATATGTTTTCACTTAAGAAAATAATCCACTTGTGCAAAAGCATTGTAAGGAATATCTCCCCTTGTAGGGCTTTGTCCTTGACTATGCGGGTTAACTGAATTCAGAATTTGTAACATCACAAATATTTGAAATTAACATTTATCTGTTAATGAGAAAGACTATAATCTGGTATGGCCAATTCATTGTTTTGACAGTTTTAACAACAAAATGAATTGCCAGACTTGATCATATAATATTCCCCATCAATCAAATACTGGAGCTGATCTATACATGTTTTAAAGTGAAAGTAAGAGGTCACATGGACAGACTGGCCTCATATCTATTGCCATTGTTCAGTGTAATTAATACATTCCATAGCATATTTCCCCTTAATAGAGCATACACAGATGTCTATTTGACATACTGGATTAAAATATAGATAGTGAAAATAAATTTTGGTGATTAAGACATACTGCTAGTTTTTTATATACCATTATATCTTTTTCAAACTTAACACTTTATGACATCTTGATAAACTTGCATATGTTGGAAGGCAAAGATGATAGATATGATAAAACTTATGTGATCTTTATTGCAATTCTCGATTATTTCTCTCTGCTTAAATAAAACAAAACAAAACAAAAGAGCATAATTTGAACCATGCACACACCTTAACTGTTAATAATTATTGCATTGATTAATGATGTGGAAAAATGATCATACAATACCATTAACTTTTATGTACTTTTATGTATGAACTTTTATTAACTTTATGTATTTTCACCCAATTCATAAAAGTGGTTGAGTCACAGTTTCATCTTGTTTCATTTTTGCTGCTAAGGATTAGATTTACAATTTTTCTTTCTTCTTCAGTGTTTTTTGAAATCATATTTTATCTAGTTGTAATGAGGCAACCCCAAAGCTGAGAGGGCTTGCACTTAAAGTTCTTTACTTATTCCAAATAAGTCACCTGGAGTTCCAGCAGAGTAAGACAGTGGCTTATTAGAACTTACAGGAGGCACTGATGGCGGCAGCTCAGTGAGGAAAGTGTTGTTCCGTGAGGCACCGATGGTAGTGAAAAAAAACCATGCTTTGGTGCAGTACAGCAACAGTTTTACAGGCAAGCCAGTCAATTAATCAAATTTCCATCTTGTGTTTACAGTTACATTGATTGCATGTGACCACCGCATTACTTTCAGCTTTGCATGATTACCTAATTAATTCTATCAGTCCATAGACCTTAGGCCACACATTGATCTTATTATATACTGGATTCCCAGTAAAAAGAAGGCTCCCCTTGAAGAACTTATTATTGGGAATATGTATATTCTTCAGAGAGCAGCCTTGGTCAGAGACAACTTTCTGGGAGAGGGGCAGAAAGAAGCCAGATATAGAAGAAAAGGGCCTATGTCTGGACACTTACCTCACACTCCACTCCTACAATGACATTTTTTCACCCTTACAATCCTCACATAACATTGACTTTCCTTTAATTCCCTGAGGTGGAAACACATGTCAACCATGGCATATACAATAAAGGGCGCAGGATCTGAACAGCAAAATTGCTCAGTGATTATAACATCCATGATTACCTCTTGCCAGAAAGCAAAAGCTTAGTGATAGAAGGGTCTTAGGCTAAGGGTGAGAGTATAGATGTTTGAGAGAAACAAGCAAAGGTAAATCTCCATTATCACATAAATTGTATACAACATACCTGTCACGTGATAATACCGTAACGCTTTGGGGAGACCTTCCTGGTCTGAAATACCATGCCCTATCAAGCCCAGGAGTTCTCTTGTCCACAACATAGGACAATGGACAATGGGGTGTCCTGAAATGCCACATAGAAATGATAATACTCCCCATTTTGAGTACTTGAGACCCAGAGTTATTATACTTAACAATGTTAGTCCTTTTTCCCATAATCATAGAATAAATCCCTCTCCCCAGGGAGTCAGCAGGAAGCACCAACAGGGTTCAGATCGAACTTCCCAGGGCCAATGGAGAATATTCTCTCTAGGTACTATGTCCTGTGAGGAGACAGCAGCAGGTTATTCTTCCTTCTCCTATTTGGTTGCAATGATGATTCTTGCATCTGGATTTGCATACTCAGGGTTGTTACCCAGTTGTGTTAGCATGTCTATGGGTATGGGATGGCCTGCGCAGGGTCTCTCGTTGAGAGTGCGCCTCACACTCCTGGGTCATCCACCCCTTCAATGAGTGTTGATCTGTCTTTAAAGCATCTTTTAGCATATTATTCTGGAATTGCTAGAGCCCCATTGATTCCAGTACCTCAAGTGCCTCATCATTTACCTGTATGTATATTACAGTGGCTATGGACTCACTGTCCAGTGCTTTTTGTACAACATACAGGAGAAATTCCACTTCTTCACCTCAACATGGGGTCACCTCAGCATGTAGGATGCCCAGCCTGCAAATCTCCATGAAGGCACCTGGAACACTGCCTTCCCACAGTGTTTTCTGTTCAACATGTTTGTCTTATGATGTAGTCAGTGGGCTTCGCACCTTTCCAGGTCTGCAACCAAAAGACATTGGGAAGGCGAGGTTTACCCTGTCACTGCTGAAGTTGCCAGGTGTGTCCCACCTGGATAACATTTACATCTGATTCACAGGAAAGTGATTATTTTAGAATATCCAATGTCAGGACAGCACCCACAGAGCTTTTGGTACTCCCCTGTCAAGTTCCAGTGAGATCCCCCTTGGTCAATCTATAAGAGGGCTGTACAAAACAAATGCCCTCCATTATCCTAACAAGCCCCTAAATTCCTGCAAATGTTTGGTCAATGCTGGCCAGGGAAAAGCCTGGATCTTGTCAATAACAGCTGATGATCCTTTTCCCTGCATTGGTGGACTCAGCTGGGGTGCTGCTTGCTCTAGGTTTGTAAGATAATCATCAGAGGCTAGAGACTGATACAAGTCACCTCCAACTTTTCACACCTTGAGTAACCATACCATGACATAATTGCAGGGCTGTGCAAATGCTCCAGCAGAAGCATGGCAAATATCCATTGTCTTTCTTCCCAGATGAAAGCAAACTGGTCTTGGCAATCTGCATGAATATCAACACTAAAGAAAACATTAGGTAACAGCAAAATGATTTCAGCAATAAACCAAGTCTTGGTGTATATTCCGACCTGGGGCTCACTCTGAGCTCCGCTTGCACCATGGCCACGAGGAGAGCAGTGCTGACCAGGACTAGCCTCTGGGGACCCTACATACTCCAGTTCTGCCTCACAGTGGCTTGCTCTTTCTTCAACGGGACCCTCCTTTTTACCGGAGGTCCAGTATATAACAAGCTCAATGTGTGGCATCAGATCTAGAGGAGGCTTGCACGTCCTCTGTGTCTTGGCCACCCCCCCTAGGCCTGAAAAACCAGTGTCAGAGGAAAGGCTGTCATTCTTCCAGGGAGCACTAGGCTCAACCTGAAGGGGGAGTGACCATTTTTTTGGGGGGGTCCCTCGTTTATTACATTTTGTAGCCTCAAGGGGAGAATCTCTTTGTTACTGGGGATCCACTTCAATACCTGAACCTTAGCCCTCTTTTTATTACCAATAGATTGGTAATACTCGTCTTTGGGAGGTTGCTTCCCTAATCCCACCAACACTGCATTGGGTTGCTTCTTTAAGTCTGTCTTGGAAGGATCTACCCCTGCCTAATTATTTCTATCTGCATTTGCTGGCGGTTCATCTTCATGGGACCCTTCACTGCTTTCTTCCCTTTAGGGTTCTCTTTCACCTTTTGAACTTCCTGTTTCTGCCTAATCAAATCAGTTTCTCCCAAGTCCACTATGGCCTGCGTGGTCTTCTGCACCAACCCTACTAGTGGAATTAGCTTAGATACCAGAGTTCCGTAAGGAGGATGGGGATGACTGCAACACCTCATCTTCATTCAAGTTATAAAGAGTATTGTATCTGGCTCTACAACGGGCTGAATGGATATGACATAGGAAATCCCCAGTTCCCAGAAGCAATTCTGTAGCTCTTTCATGGTGTTCCACTGGAGGAGGGAGGATGGAATGAATGTCTCCCTCATTTGACCAAGTGGCCTTACACCCCGCCATGAGCCATGTTAGGAGTGAGGCATTCTCCTCATGTCATCCTGCTCCATATGATATTCACTGTCTCTGGGAGGGATGGTTGGTAACCAAAGCCATCTTTATCAACACATTTCCTGATAACACTATTCCTTCAGCTGTTATCCCATAACCTTAACCACAGGTGACTAGTCACTAGGCTTTCCCTCCTCTTCTGACTAAACTTTGCTGCCAGCTCTACCAGTTCCACTGACATATATGGGCACACACTTGTGTGTATATACTGCAGGGGTGGTGGCAGGCACAGTGCTGGATCATGACCCTCTGGCTGTTCCTGGTGTGTATTTATTTTCTAAATAATCACCAGGTAAGGCCTTATCTCTGAGGGCTCTTCCACCTCCTCTGTCACCTATATTTCATTCACCTTTTCTGAGGAGTCTGATTCCTCTGCGGGGTCCCACATGTGTGGGTTCCACTCCCTGTGCACTACCTTGGTATGAATGTGTACCATAGGCAGCCGGTTTCCTTTCACTTTTGCAAAGCAGCACGCTAAATCACATAGCTGGTTGCTAGTCTGCTTCAGCTGGCGATTTAACATACCCTTGCTTTCTGCCAGAATTTACTTCTCTTTCTAATCTTAATTTCTCCTGCAATGTCTGCACCTGGTTTCTAGCGGGTATCACCTGCTCAGTAGCCACTCAGGGAGCACAATGCAGGAGCCATGCCACAGTCACCACAGCTGCACAGTTATCTTTTTTCTTCTGAAATTGTCCCTTTGCATTAACTGGTTTCAATTATTCCAGCAATATGGCTGGCAATTTCAGGATGTCCACCTAATCATGCAGTGGCCTCCAGCTATTTACAAAGCTGGAGACTTCAGACCACATAATACCAGTGGCCTACGCTGGGATTTCCCCAGCAGACATTTTCTTCTCCCTCCGTGTTTCCTGCTGCACCTACATCAGGGATTTCTCAGGAATATCCTGTCAAGACTACCCAATTGTAACATGGCAATCCCAAAGCTGAGAGGCCTTCCATGTAAGATTTTTTTACTTATTCCAAAGAAGTCACCGGAGGTCCATCAGGAAAAGCTTACAGGAGGCACCAGGGCTGAAAGGAACCATGCTTTGGGGCAATTCAGCAAACATTTGTATAGGTAAGCAAGTCAGTTCATCAAATTTCTACCCTGTGTTTATTATTGCATTGATTGCAAGTGACCACCACATTACTTTCAGCTTTGCTTGATCACCTGCAAACTATGACTCATTACTGGGAATATGCATATTCTTCAGACGCCAGCTTTGGCCAGAGACTGGTCCCTGGGGGAAGGGCAGAAAGAAGCCAGATATGGGGGAAAGGGTCTATGTACAGCCATTTACCTCACACTAGTTTTCTATGCAGTAGTTGTAAGCATCATTTCAGGGAAGTCACTGAAAACAACAGATTCTTGGCGGAAGCATGACGATTTTCATTTGCCTAAACTCAGTACCTCTTTTTTGTCTATAGAAAATGCAAGTTTCTTGGAAGGTATTGATTTTGTACCTTGGGCAGGTAGCATTTTCTTTGTTTCAAATCTATATCAGGTTTCATAATTCTATGGAACCTCATATTAGTTTTTGTTTTCCTAATATTTATATGAATAGTTCAAGAACAATGTTTAAGAACAATGTTATTTATAGCACTTTATTTAATTATTCTACGTTTAAAATTACTGTCGATATCTAATTTTTCATTATCCCCAATTATTCTTAATTCTCTAACAAGTTTAACCTGAAGCATTGGAGACCTTCAGAAACTCTGATAAGTAGTTCACCTTAGCTTCTATATGTGCATCATCAAGTGTCCTGGTGGTTTTAGGGTTTGTGATTTTTCCCATGTTGCCCTTTACCTCCTTTAGAACTCTGACTGATGGATACACATATAAATTAATAGATAAGTTATAAATATAAACATATTTGATGGCTGGGCAAGTGTTAATGTTTTCTTCCTCCTCTCTCAATTTTCTGGTAAAGCTCACTGTGAATGAAATATGGCAGGATGCCTAAAATATGGTTTGGAAAATGGGCTGTACATGTATCCTACAAAGCACAATTAAAAAAGAAAAGGCTATACATTCACTCCTCTTAGAGTCAGAATATAAATATGTGGGAAAATGTTGAAAGCATCTTCCTCCACTACTCCTTTATTCAAGTGAATCAATCCAAAGAGACTGGAGCAGTGGCTTTAAAAAGAGGAGTAAAAACACTAAGCATAATCACCTTAATACAGATAAGTATTAATAGATCAATACAATAGAGCATGATGAATCATCACACAAGATGTTGTGAAGGCAGAAAAAGGGGAGAAGAACCCAGACTCAAAAATGCCATATACAAATTTCTTCAAAACCATGGCTTGATGGCAGAGACAGAAAGGTTAGAAGACAGGGCTTTCACAGGTTAACAAGAGAATGTTCCTAGTCAGGTACTCAGACAGGTATTAACTGATATTTCTTAAATGTTCAGATGCTTCATCACCACCACCCCTCACTTTTGAGAAATAAAAAAGAATCAGTTTTGGAAACTAAAAAGAATATGATGATGATGATGATGATGACGACAACAATGATGACACATTATGACAGAGGTTGTACTGCAGCTCACTTTGTGATTGGTGCTCTGCTGAAAAGCCCCTTTTGCTGGAGAAAACTAGCTTTCCTTACCACAAACATCATTTCTATTTCTTACTCGGCTGTTTTACAGCCTGGTGTAGTGGGCTGTTTTTCATAAGGTGAGTCTATTATATTTAAGAACCATGTTAGTCAGGGCTTTTAAATCTATAAGGAAGTTAAAACACAGAATGCCTAGAAGGAGAATTGCAAAGTTTTTCTCCCAAGAACATGGTCTGCATACCAAAGGGATTGCAAAATCATGCCAATTTAAATTGGCAGTGACTTGGAAGTATGTTTGGGAATGCATAGATGGTAAAGGTGTTAGATCAAGGAGAATACATATGTCTTAAATTATTCATATGACTGTGCTTACCTTAGAGGAAATTTTTAATGTGTTAGCTTGAGCACTTGACTGATTCTAACAGCTGTCTTGGCTAATTAAAGACTTGATTTAATGGTGGTTCATGATCACTAATCCTGAGATGCCAAAACTTTCCTAGTATACATAGGCCACCAATGATACTGAAGCTACGAATACACTGACTACGAAGACCTAAATTTCGATTCCTACATAGTCCCCACAACAGACCTTAAACCAGGGGAACTCTGACTGTTAGAAGTTGACAACCGCGTAGTTTTACCCATAGAGATTCCAGTCTGAATGCTAATTTCATCAGAAGATGTCCTTCATTCGTGAGCCGTGCCCTCTCTAGGCTTAAAAACTGATGCTATCCCTGGACGTTTAAACCAAGCAACACTAACATCAACCCGACCAGGCCTCTATTATGGCCAATGCTCAGAAATTTGCAGATCTAACCACAGCTTTATACCTATCATCCTAGAACTAGCGCCACTAAAACATTTCAAAGATTGATCAACATCTATGATTTAACACCACTGTGAAGCTTTCCTAGCATTAACCTTTTAAGTTAAAGACTGAAAGTATTAATCTTTCCACAGTGAAATGCCTCAACTAGACATATCAACATGATTTACCACTATCTTATCCATAGCCTTAGCACTCTTCATTTTATTTCAATTAAAAATTTCAAAATTAATATACCCCTTGAACCCAAATTAGAGTGAGGACTCTAAACCTTTGTGTGTGTATATGTGTGTGTGTGTGTGTGTGTGTGTGTGTGTGTGTGTTTATGCGTGCACATGCCTTAAATCCTCTAACTATATGGTTAAGCAAAAAATATCTTTAATAGATAATTTGTTAAATTCATAATAAAAAATAGCAAGTGTTACAGAAGAAACTAATATTGAATATAGGCATACTTTTATAATGGTGTATAGTAATACATGGGTGTTATTTAATAATATATTGAATACCAATACATACTAGGTTTACAACTACTATGCCTTCAAAGTAGTGATGTATATAAATAGCATTTTAGAATGGCAATTGTGACCAAGTTTGGGGACTCATCCTGTAATCCCAGCACTTTGGAAGGCTGAGGCGAGAGGATTGCCTGAGCCCAGGGGTTTGAGACCTGCCTGGGCAACTTGGTGAGATCTCATCTCTACAATAAATCATAAAAACTAGCCAGGCATGGTGGTGTGCATCTATTCCAGCTATTTGGAAGGCTGAGGCAGGACTGCCTAAGCACACCAGGTCAAGGCTGCAGTGGCTGTAAGCGTGTAGCTGCACTCCAACCTGGGCAACGAGAGTGAGACTCCTACTCAAAAAAAAAAAGCAATTATAATATCATATGAATTTTTCAACTGGTGATGAAGATCACAGATATTAGTAATATCACTGGCTTGTTGCTTACATTTTTAATGGAAGAAAAAACTAATTTTTTAGTTTGTTGAAAATATTTTTTCCCACTCATATGTACAATATTTTCTGCATTCTATTTCTTTTAGGAAAAGTGTTGAAGAAATCCTTAGAGAGAAAAGAGTATGAAGGCTTTAGCAGTGGACATGTTGAAGTGGATTTTGTATACGTCATTTGTTTCTCGGCACCTCTTAATTGTAACTTCCATAGGATTCATAGAAAGGAATTATCTTTACCAGGGAAAGTCAACTTCTAGATCGAACTAACCAGTGTACAGACCTGTAGCCCCTCAGTGGATGGAGAGAGATTGGGTTTCTTTGAGAAAGAACAAACCAGACATTAGTTTATTTTATAAAACCTTCTCTACACCTTCACAAAGGAACCTGCAATTACTGACCAATGTGACTGTTCGCCAGCAAAAGAGAAATACTCAGGCATTTGGAGAATTATTATATATTATTATTACTATTATTGTTATTATTGACTCTAAATTATTGCTGTGTTTGTGTATTGAAACACCACTGCAGTCTACCAGTTAGAGTAGGGATTAATGGATTAGACTATAAGTGGAATTTTTACATGAGAAAATCTGCAAATTTATGATATAATTTTCCCTGTTTCAAAAGCAGAATTTAAAGGCATATTTTTTTTTATCCCCACCAAAATCCCTATGCTGACTCCCTTACCTATAAAATGAGGGCTACTATAGTAAGAAATATAAAATAAAAGCCCTGAAGTTTTCAACCAGTAAAAATATAAGAAAACTCCACTATAGCAAAAACCATATTCTATCCCTGAGCAATTCTTAGAGATTAGAATTGCCCTCAGAGACATGAAATTTAGCCATCTGTCTGGACCATGAAAAAAAAAACAGATAATTTGGAAAATAACTCTAGATTACTATAGATTTAGTCAAGGTTTCTCCATATAGGTGCTGTTCAAATGCTATATCTTTGCTAGAACAAACATCACACTCCTTCGTACCTGATATGCAGCTATTAATCTGAGGATATATGGCACATATAAAGGATGTTAAGAACATTTTCTTTACTCAGCAAGATAGCAGCACACCATATTCATAACTTCTATCCCAATTTGTTTCACAGAGTCCTTGATTGGCAATCATAGAGAACAACAAGCTGGTTCATTGTATTGATGGCATAAATCTGATTAGACTTGGTGAATAAGAAGTAGAAAGAACCAGAGTAAGACACAATACATAGATATATCATGTAAATCTTGTGAAAATTCAGGTGTTTATTCCATAGGTGAATTTCTTAAGGAACCTATGTTCTCAATTGTTGGAAAGCTCCCATTAGAAATGGTAGACAGGTTGTAGTATTGATTGTTGAACCTCTTGGGATTTCACAGGTAGAATATTCTACACTTTCACATGTTGCTCTGAATCATTTGCCATGGAATCCATAATGTTGTGTGTTATGTGAAAGGCCCCGTACAAGGAATGCTTTACCAAGGGATGTCTGAGCTAACTAAATTGTTAAAATTATCTGCTATGTCTGATATTCCAAGGTATAATACTGTGTGTGTTTGGCAGAATTTTTTTTTAATCAAGGTCTCATTCTGTCACCTAGGCAGAAACCCTCAACCTACTGAGCTCAGGTGATCCTTCCTCCTCAACCTTCTGACTATAGGCATATGCCACTACACCTGGCTAAGTTTTTTCTTTCTTTCTTTCTTTTTTTTTTTTTTAGAGAAGAGTTTTTGCTATGTTGCATAGGCTGGTTTTGAACTCCTGAGCTCAAGAAATCCTCCTGTCCTAGCCTTCCCAAAATGTTGGAATTGTAAGTGTGAGCGTCGGTGCCAGCCAGAAATCTTTTATACAATAAAAATATTTTTTTAATATAGAATCAAGAAAGGCACATGGCAGTTATATGAGCCTGAGATATCAAGTTTCCTAGGCTCCTCAATCTGTAGGTTTCATGCAATCCTGGCAATAGAAAATGCTGGCAGGATATTGGAGAGTAGACATAAGGAAAAACAAGAGTGAGGGTATCTATCTCCTTTCTCTGTGCCTTGAATACAATTCTCATTATGGCTCTAACTCCTGCCAGAAAGGTCAGCTGCATTTACAGTTTCCACCAGGTGATTACAGATCTAAGGTCATTACATGGCTGTCTCCCTTAGTTTCCTGTTGATTCCTATTATATTTTTGGGAGTGGTTCACAGCTCACTGTGAACCACAAGACTTCTCAAGAATTATATTCCCTGTGCAATCAGTGCCATGCAATAAATATATTTCTTCAATTTAAATACAGGCCTACCATAGAGTGTTTGGTCCACACCAGCACAATAATGTTAATGTTGCAATTAAGAAGTCACACAGTTTTTTGTTGTTGTTGTTTTTGGTTTCCCAGTGCATGAAAAAGTTTATACTATAATGTAGTCTATTAAGTATAAAACACTATTATGTCTAAAAAGCAATGTGCATACTTTAAAAATGAATTTTTGCTAAACTGTTACAATGATTAGCCTTCCCTGAGTCATAATCTTTTTGCTGGTGGAGGGTTTTACCTCAGTGCTGATGACTGCTGACTTATCAGGGTGGTGGTCACTGAAGGTTAGGATGGCTGTGACAATTTTAAAAAATAAGACAATAAAGTTTGCTACATTGATTGACTCTTTCTTTCATGAAAGATGTCTCTGTAGTATGTGATGCTCTTTCATAGCATTTTCCCCACAATGAAACTTCTTTCAAAATTGTAGCCAATTTTCTCAAACCCTGTGGCTATTTTATCACATAAGTTTTATTTAAGTCATATTCTAAATTCTTTGTTGTCATTTCAACAATGTTCACAGCATCTCCAACCAGGTATCTCAGGAGAGAGAAAGAGAAACATTTTCTTTGTTTTCTAAAAAGTAACTTCTCATTTGCTACAGTTTTATAATGAAATTGCATGAAATCCATTGCATTTTCAGACTCCACTTCTAATTCTAATTTTTATGTGTTTCCACCACATCTGCAGTTCTTTCCCCCACTGAAGTCTTCAAACCCTTAAAGTAATCCATGATAGTTGGAATCAATTTCTTCCAAACCCCTAACGTTGATATCTTGACTGCCTCCCATGAATCACAAATGTTTTTCTCTTTTTGGTTTTCCCTTTAATTTTATTGAAGAAAAATACAGAAAAATATACATGTCATTAACGTACAGCTTGATGAATTTTTGTAAACCAAATATAATTCTGTACACAGACTCAAGACTAGGAAGCAGAACATTTCCAGCAGTCCGTTACCTCCCTTATTCTGTGTTCTAGTCATTATCACCCCTTTAAAAATAATTCTTATTCTGTAGCAATGATACATTTATGTGATACTAGATTTTTAAAGTCATGGTCTTAAGTTTTAATATGAATATGAGAAATTCACCATATATAGGTGACAGTTATGTGAATTTTGATAACACATACAATTTTGTAAGAAAATAAAGTTAGAATATTTTCATGACCCTAAAAGTTTCACTCATCATTTTGTAGCAAATCAACTCTCTTTACCCCAAAGTTCTGCCAGTTACAGATGTGTTTGCCATTGTTGCAATTTTGCCCTGTTTGGGATGTGATATAAGTGGAATCACATTGTATGTAACTTTTTGAGTTTTGTTTTTTCAACTTTCAAGAGGTATTTGGGATCCCTCCCTGTAGTTGACAAAAATATATATTTTATTCCTATTTGTCAATTGTCTGTGTGTCTCAAAATTTTTGTACATTTTCTAATTGTTGGATATTGATTTATTTTACTTAGAACTACGCATTTAATTTTCTTCATGTATTTTCATGATCCGTAGCTCATTGCTTTTTAATAATTATAAATATTTTATTATCTGAATAAGCCATGTTTTATGAATACATTCACTTACTGAAGGGCATCTTGGTTGCTTCCAAGTTTTGGCAACTATAAATAATGCTGCTACAGACATCTGTGTGCAGGAATTCATGTGGACATAGTTCTCAATTCTTTTGGGTAAATACCAAGGAGTGGAAACACAAATGTTCTTGATGACATGTAGAACAATGAGTTCTTTCCAGATGATTTTCGGTTTACTCATCTCAGACCCACAAGAGGAATTACTATCTATGGCAGCTGCAGCCTTATGAAATGTATTTCTTTTTTCTTTCTTTTTTTTTTTTTTTTGAGTTGGAGTCTCACTCTGTCACCCAGACTGGAGTGCAGTGGCCGCTCCCGGCCACTGCTGCCTCGACCTGCTCAGCTCCGGTGATCCTTCCGCCTCAGCCTTCCAAGTAGCTGGAACTATAGGTGCCCACTACCAAGCCCGGCTAATTTTTTATTTATTGTAGAGAGGAGGTCTTGCCAATTTTCCCAGGTGGGGCTCAGGCAATCCACTCACCTCGGCCTCCCAAAGCGCTGGGATTACAGGCTGAGCCACCGAGCCTGGCCAAAATGTATTTCTTAAATAATAAGACTTGAAAGTCAAAATTATTCCTTGATCCATGGGATGTAGAATGGAGGTTTTGCTAGCCAGCATGAGACCAACATAATTTTCTTGTATATCTCCATCGGAGTGACTAGGTGCCTTGCCAATTTTGAAAAGATTCTCTTTTTTTGTTTTTTTTCTGAGCAATAGGTCTCATCAGTGGGCTTACAATATTCAGTAAACCATGCTGTAAATAGATGTGCTGTAATCCAGGCTTTGTTACTCCATTTTTAGAGCACAAGCAGTGTAGATTTGTCATCATTCCTAAGAGCCCTAGGATTTTCAAAATGGTAAATTAACATTGGCTTCAACTTTAAGTCATTAGCTGCATTAGTTCCTAACAAGATAGTCAGTCTGTTCTTTGTAGAATGGAGCCAAGCATTGACTTCTAAACTCTGCTCATGAAAGTCCTAGATGACATCTACTTTCAACAAGAGGATGTTTTGTTTACATTGAAAATTTACTGTTTGATGTGGCCACCTTCATCAATTATATTAACAAGCTCTACTGGATATCTTGTTGCAGCTTCTATATCAGCATTTGCTGCTTCACTTTATTCTTTTTGGTTTTGATGACAGATTTTTTTTTTCTTAAACTTTATAAACCAACTTTTGCTAGCTTCATACTTTTTTTCTGCAGCTTCCTCATCTTTCTCAGCCCTCATAGAACTGAAGAAAATAAGGCCTTTGTGCCAAATTAAGCTTTGGCTTGAAGGAATATTGTGGCTGGTCTGAACTATAAAGACCACTAAAACTTTCTCCATATCAGCAATAGAACTGTTTTGCTTTCTTATTATCCACGTGTTCACTGTAGTAGCCCTTTTAATTTCCTTCAAGAATTCTTCTTTTGCATTCACAACTTGGCACACTGCTTAATGAAATATGCCTGGCTTTTGGCTTATCTCAGCTTTTGGCATGAATTCTTTACCATGCTCAAATCATATCTAGCTTTTGATTTAAGGTGAGAGACTATTATTTCCATTCTTGTGACTGTTTAGCTCCCACATATGAGTGAGGACATGCAGTGCTTGGTTTTTGGTTTCTGAGTCAGTTCACTTAGATTGATGATTTCCAGCTTCATCCATGTTGCTGCAAAGGACATTATTTCAAAAGTTTTTATGGCAGTGTAGTATTCCGTGGTGTATATATACCACATTTTAATTAAGACACTGGGGACACTAATAAGAGAGATGGCGGGGGGTAGTTAGATTTCAGAAACTGCCTATGGGGCACAATGTTCACTATCCGGGGAATTGGCCACCTGAGTCCCAAACCCCACCACTACACAATACATCCATGTAACTAACATGCAAATGTACCCTTTGAATCTAAAATTAAAAATTAAAAAAAAAATAGCTGAACATGGTGGTGTATGCCTGTGGTTCTAGCTATCAGGAAAGCTTCGGCTGTGGTGGGCATGAGCATGCCACTGCACTCGAGCCTAGGTGGTAGAGTGAGAATCTGATTCAAAAAAAAAAAAAAAACCCTACAAGAATAACAATAATAAAATGAGAGACATGAGATTCCTCCTTCACTTGAACACTTAGATGCTATCATTGGGTTATATTGGCCTACTTTGTTTTTTTAATTTTTTAATTTTATTTTAAAGATGTAGAGTACAATTTCAGAGTTAGGTATACAAACTTTCGTTATGCAGGCACCCTTGTTGATGAGGTGTGCCCTTCCTTCCCCTGGCAGTTTTCCTCAATTGCCAATCCCACTCCCTCCCCTGGCAGTTTCCCACTACTTACATTCCCTTTCTTATAGTATTATGATACTTGTTCAAGATCCGCTTGTGAGTGAGAACATATGATACTCTGTTCTTTGTTTCTGTGATAGATCACTGAGTATGATAGAATCTAAATCCATCCAAGTTGCTGCAAAGTCCATTTGTTTGTCCTTCTTTGTGGTTGCATAATATTTCATTCTATTCATTCACAATAGCACAAAAATGGAACCAACCATGCTGCCCATCAAAGCTGGACTGGATAAAAAAAAATGTGGAACATTTATTGGCCTACTTTCAATATTTTTGCATCTCAGGGAATAAGGAGGTATGAGGAGAGGGAGAGATATGGGGATTAGCAGGTCAGTGAAGCAGTCAGAACACACACAGTATTTATCCATTAAGTTTGCCATCTTATGTGGGTGCAATATGATGAACCCGAAAATAGTCACAATAGTAACATCAAAGATCACTGATTTGTCAGGTGCCTGACTCACACCTATAATTCCAGCACTTTGAGAGGGAGGCAGAGATGAGAGGATTGCTTAAGCTCTGGGGCTTGAGACCAGCCTGGGCACTTTGGCAAGACCTCATCTCTACAATAAATCAAAAAATTAGCTGGACATTGTGGTGTATACCTGTAGTTCCAGCTACTTGGAAGACTGAGGAGGAAGGATCGCCTGAGCCCAGCAGATCGAGGCTGTGGTGGCCCTGAGCGTGCCACTCATTCTCCAGCCTGAGCGACAGAGTGAGACTCTGAATAAAAAAAAAAAAAAAAAAAAAAAAAAAATCACTGACTACTAATCACTATAAAATATATCACAATTATGAACAACTTTATAGTATTGCAAATATCACCAAAATGTGATGCGAGACACACAGTGAGCACATGCCACTGGATAAAAATGGTGCTGACAGAATTGTCTGACACAGAGTTGCCACAAACCTTCAATTTGTAAAAAAATGCAATATCTGCAAAGTGAAAAAGGCAAAACGCAATCAACCCAGGTTGCCAGTTGTTAGAGTGACTTCCGCTTTCGTAGGTTTACTCTGAAAAACACGTGGATAAAATTTAATTACAAATTATATAAGCTTGAACTTTAATAACATTAATATGCATAATGATCTAACAACAATGTTGCTGATAAAATAGGTTTTAACAAATTTATTTGGCTGAATATATGAAACGTATGTTTGAAGTCTCATGTATTTAAGGGAATCAGAATATGTATGTCACGTAAAAAACAAAGTCATTATTAATATAAATGAATACTTTCATCTTATTTTAGTATTTTGGTATGAATATTATCTATTTGTGTGTGTATCTATCAATCTTGTCCTTTATCTCTCATTCTATATGTCTGTATAACTATATCTTATTATAATGTATTATTCCTGGAATAATATCCTATTTTAATGACTATGCACTGAAACATTGATAATTATACTTTTATACTTATATTTTAAAGGAAATAGTTAGAGCTTTAAATACTAATGATATATACTCAAAATTAGATCATAAATTGTGATTGAAGCCAAAATTTATTTTGATTGTATTAAAGCCAACAGTCATATATTGACCATATATAAAACTGATTTAAATCTCAGCAGTTAAATATGGGATAGACTACATTTTCTACATTTATAATTCTCTATTATCATCTACACCATTTCTTTGATGATTCAAATTTTAGTCAAGTTTCTTCATCTTTATTTTTATGATTAAAAAGAAAAAACGTATTGGAAAATATTCAACATCACTATCTGTTTCTTTCTCTCAGGGAAGCAACAATTGATCTAAACTAGAATGCTGCCATTACTGCCATCAGAAATTTTCAGGGTGGTTTTGGATTAAGGTAGATGGAGGTTGGTGGTAGGAGAAGCTTCCATGCTTCCATTTTGCTGAGTTTTTATAGCAAGAACTTTTGTGCAACAATATGTTTAATTCTGCTAAATAATATTTAAACAATTTGAATGAAGCTAAACTGGAATACTTAAAATATAATGCATGTTAGGATCTTGAGAGCTTGGTCTAAGCAATGGAAAAGCACAAATTGATGAGTTTTTTTTTCTTTATCCATTTTTATTCTTACTTTCCTTTATTCAAAATGTCACCATTTACAGTTCAGTTGGCATTTGAGATGAAAAGAAATCACTTTTTTCTAAATGTGCACAAGGTTGATTATTTCTTTGAATGAACTATCATTTTATCTTAGCAACAGTAACATCTTAAATACCCTTTTTCCCCAATGACCTACATCTCTGTTCCAGATTATTAAGTGTAAAACCAGCAATTCAATCATTTTTTTTATCCTTGATAACATGGTCTTATCTAATATTTGCCTTGTGGATATAATTTGAAAGAGAGAATTTCATTAACATTTAAGCTCAGAGAACACATAAAAAATGCAATTTGTTTTTGATAAATATTCTAATTTCAGTAAATGCCCTATCTTATTTTTTCTGTAGACTTCTATCTATGAGAACACATATTACTGCTTATGTTACAAATTAAAAACACAGTGACATAAATAGTTTAAGACAGTTCAAATGCAACCTTCCTTTTTGGTGTCGTTAATACAGCTAAAAGAGTTTAAATGTATCAATCTTATGACTAGTTACATAGACATATAAAATGTTTTAGCATTTTCCAAAACTCTTCAAGATAGAGGGACCTTTAATTAAATGAGGCAAGAATGCTTAACATATGCTTATAAATTCAGAGTCACCGACAAATTCTAGAAAGGATCTCAATTTTTTTTTTTAGAACAAAGAAAAATATATTCATTTGAAACACCTTTAAAACTGCCTCTCTTCTAAAGGTACATAATAAACACATGTCCTTAGTGGAGAGCCAAGAATCTCCATGTCAGTAAATTTGAAGTTAAAGCACAATGTTCTTATCATTTATTACAAAGTTTGCCATAGTGACAAAAAAAATAGAGACTATAATTAAATGCCCTTAGAAAATTGTTGTTTATGAAAAAATATAATGTTATTATAAATAATAAAGGGATGAATACTACTTGTAATGGAGGAGAGAGGCAACTGACAAGAGGGATAGAAGGGCACCATATAATATTTTAAAAGAAGTCAAACAGTTGTAATCATCGAAATATAAATTCAAATGATGAAATATGGATCTTCCTCTTTGTGTCTCTTGTTAATCACAGTTCTTGGTTCTTGTCACATGTTTATTATAAATCTACTAATGGCCTTATTTTGTTGTTTTAGTTAATTATTTAATTAATTTTTTAATAATAAAAACCCATCATTCAAAACCAAAGCTACAATCTGAAAATAACTAGCTCTGACCTCTAAACATTTGGTACCCAGTGCTGCCACACCTCTACTCGAAGAGAATCTCATCAGGAATCTTGCTTTTTTAAATTTTAAAGTGCATTCCTTGAGAATATATGGGTTAGGCCGGGTTCGGTGGTTCAGCCTGTAATCCCAGCGCTTTGGGAGGCCGAGGTGAGTGGAATGCCTGAGCCCGCGCGTTGGAGACCCGCCTGGGCAACTTGGCGAGACCTCATCTCTACAATAAATCAAAAATTAGCCTGGTGTGTTAGCGTGCGCCCGTAGTTCCAGCTACTTGGAAGGCGGAGGCAGAAGGATCGCTGGAGCCCAGCAGGTGGAGGCTGCAGTGGCCGAGAGCGTGCCACTGTACTCCAGTCTGCGCGATAGAGTGAGACTCCAACTCAAAAAAAAATAATATATATATGTGTGTGTGTGTGTGTGTGTGTGTGTGTGTGTGTGTGTGTGTGTGTGTTGCTGTTATTTCTAACTTTGGAAAAAATGCATGATGCTTCATGTAATTTCCCCCCCTTTGCCGTCTTAGTATTTTGCTAAGATTCATCCATATCATGACATTTGTGCAAATCCATGCTGTGGATTTGTTTTGACATAGAATATGTGTGCATTTGGCAAATATCATAATTTATTCCCTCACTCCAATGTTAAACTTGGGCTATTTTGAGAATAAAACAAAAGTTTTATCAATTCAAGTAACAGAATAAAATTCTAACAGTACTCAGGCTAGAAAAAATTTCCTTATAATATTTTGGATCCAGTGTAACTTAATAAGGAGGTATAGACTTTTGATATGCATTTTAAAAATAAGAAATGTATATTAAACTATTGAAACTATGCAGCACACTAGTGTATTGAAAACATTTTGGCATCATTTTAGTATATCGTGTTTAATGTATTATTTTTCGAAGGGAGCTGGTGTTTTTTCATTCATTTATTCTAATATTTTGTGTTTCTTTTCACTTTCTTTTGTTTTTTCTAATTCTGTAGATTGCAAGTGTTGTTTTGTGTGAGATTTCATAAGTGTAAAATGTTTGTTTAACTTGGTAAATATAAATAGCAAAGAAAGAGTTCCTAAAATTGCACCACACAGAGTAAACAAGCATATCTAGGTGATTATCTTTTATTCACTACTCTTTACAATACAAATGCTCATATAAATGCACATAATTTTATATATGTTTTATTTTATAACGTGCTGTTTTTGTTGTGGTTATCTTTCTTTTATTAAATTTATTTAAGAGGTTTTCAGTGGATACTTAACATTAAACCTGTATAATCTTTGGCCTGATTATAAAAATATTATATTTATTCTAATGAAATAATAGAAAAAGTGTTCATTTCAAGGATCTTCATTCCTATGTTGTTTCTAATAAGGAAAGCCAAAAACAACCTAAGTATATGAAAGCAAATTATTATTTAAAAGTTAAAATTGAATGTATATGTTTAATGGTATTATGTAGCTATTAAGGACAATATTTTATTAATCTATATTCATATTGATTGATCCATATATCATAATATGGCTTTAGCCATGATATATTGTGGTCAAAAAAGGTTAATTGTACCCCAATATGGATTTTAATTTTAATTCTTCATTTCATATTTGATTATATTCAATAAGTTTTAAAATTATATATGTATATAATTTTATCATATAAAATAAAAATTTAAAAATATTAAACCTCATGGTATTTAATAGTTATCAGTTTTCAGCATATATAGGTTTCTCGTGATTTTTACTATATTCTTTACTTTTACTGTATTCTTTATATTTTATGTATTATCTAAAAATACCTGCACATGCATGTTTATTGCAGCATAATTCACAATAGCAAAAACATGGAACAAACCATGCTGTTCATTGAAAGTGAACTAAATAAAAAAAAAGTGGTACATATACATGAAGGAATATTAAGCAGCCATAAAGCAAGACAAAATAATGTACTCCTCAGTAACTTGGATGGATTTAGAGTCTGTAATATTCAGTGATCTATCACAGAAACAAAGAACTGAGTACCACATGTTCTCACTCATAAGCAGACTATGAACATTTATCATAATACCGTAAGAAAGGAATTGGCAGTAACAGGACACTGCCAGGGGAGGAGGGAGGGAGAGCACACAACATCAGTAAGGATACCCCTTGATCTCAAATCAGGCAAAGTGGGGACCAAAAGGAAGCCCAAACTTGACCTATATGATGACCACTTATCTACCTCATCCTGAATTGTACTTCACATCTTTAAAGTAAAAAATAAATATTGGAGGGAAAAATAAATAAATTTTATAATGATTTATAACTTTATAATTAGAGAATTAGTCCAGTTTTCTTTTTATAAAGCCCAAACATAAAAATAGTCTTTGCTGTTTTAATTGCTTAAACCATCTCTTCCCACTTTAATCTATTTATCATCTTTGGATCTACTTGCTTTTTAGAAATTACTTGAACCATGGTAATATTTTAGAATAGCAGAATTTTCAGGTTTGCCCATTTTACCTTTTTATTCATTTTATAGGTATTTTAGTTATGAATGTTACTTTCATTTATCATTCTGAATTATCTTTTATAGATTATGGGATGAACAAAGTTGTGAAAAAAGCTGTTCAACATCTTACATGTGCCCTAGCAGAAGGTGAAATGTTTTTAAACTCTAAGTGGCTTAGAAAAGGTGTGACAATATCTCTGTGTGAGATATTGTCTGTGATTGGAGCAATGTATAGAAAGTGAAAAGCCATAGAATTGAGTTATCCTTCTTTAAATAGCAGTAGTAGTTTTTCCATGCAAACAATATCCTCAAGCATTTAGACTTGTTGGAAATACAGAGTAAGGGAGTTTCACCAATGCTGTAACAGGAACATAAAAATGGAAGTTGATTTAATCCTCTAAATAGCTTTATAACTTAGTTGTTGTGATTTCCATTTCTAACATACTAAATTGTATACTCCATTGGGTTAAACAATTGATCTATGATGTGAATACCTTGCAAGTATCAGAGGCGGAGTTTTGATATACATTTCCTCAGGTAAAATATCAGAACAGAGTTACTTGACTTTCTAAACAATACAACTTCTGTATTCCAAAGGTAAATAATCTATTGTATGAATAATTATCTATCAATCATTAATATTATGGAATAGAGAAGGAGGTAAATAAGCTATGCTTTTCAGAGGACACTTGAATGTAATTGCTTCTCATGTTTTATTCTAGAAAATATCCAGATGACTGTAAACCTTTACATAAGCCTTCTTTTAAAAAAGAGTGTTATTTTTTGAAATTTAAACTACTGAAATGCTCTGATGATAACTAACATATAGGAAAAAAAGTCATCCTAAACCTGTCACCAAATTTGGCTTGAGAGAATTTTGTCTTTGCTAACATATACCTCTTATTACCAAACCGTGATCTCACCTGAGACCTATAATAACATACTTCCTCAATGACTTTATAAAAAACAAATGTATGGTGGGTCTCTACTGTAGATTTACTGAAGATTCTAATTTAGTAACTTTGAGTGGAACCAAGGACTCTCACTTTTAACAAGAGAACCAGTACATATGAAATGCAGGAAATTTGGGAAAGGACTATTTAAGACAAGACAAGAAAGGAAAAGTTTAAATATATATACTAAGTACTAGATACTTTCCAAATTATACATAATTTAACCTTCATAAAAATCTTGTAAACCAGGTAACTTTATTTTATTTTATTTTTATGTTTTTATTTTAAACATGTGGGGTACAATTCAGGGTTAGATATACATATGTTCATTAAGCAGATACCCTTGTTGATAAGGTGTGCCACTTCCTCCTCTGGCAGTTTCCTTCAACTGCCAATCCCACCCCCCCTTCCCTGGCAGTTTTCCATTATTGCCTATTACTTTTTTATTCTATTATGATACTTGTTCAAGGTCCGCTGATGAGTGAGAACATATGGTGCTCAGTTCTTTGTTTCTGAGATAGATCACTGAGTATGATAGACTCTAAATTCATCCAAGTTGCTGTGAAGTCCATATGTTTGTCCTTCTTTATGGATGCATAATACTCCATTGTGTATATTTACCAAATTTTTTTTCTCCAGTATAGCTTTGATGAGCAGCATGGTTGGTTCCATGTTTTTGCTATTGTGAATAGAACTGCAACAAACAAGCGTATGCAGGTATCATTTTTTGTAGAATGATTTGTAATTCTCCGGGTATATTCCCAATAGGGGAATTGCTGAGTCATATGGAAGGCCAATTTCTAGTTCTTTCAGAAATCACCACACTATCTTCCAAAGAGGTTGCACTAGTTTGCATTCCCACCAGCAATGTAGAAGCGTTCCTTTTTCTCCACATCCTCACCAACATTGTTGTTTTTTTATTATTGATGGCCATTCTTACTGGGACTAGGTGGTATCTTTAAAGGAGATAAACCAAATCTTAGAATTATTAACATTCTTGAACATGAACACACAAAAAATAAGTGGGTTGAGGGTGGAAGATATCATTTTGTCTAAAAAACTCATACTTGACCCCACTATTATCTGTATTTCATACATTTTGGGAACTAATTAAAGCACCCACTAATAATTATTGTAATTTCTTAACATTAGACTATGATGAAAAGTTGCTCTCCAATTTGTGTCAATTTTAAGTGACATGGATCTAGGGAAAGTGCTTTAGTGTAGATGATTTCTTTAGAGATACCACTTTGAATCAAACCTGAATATACCTTTTCAAATTCACAGTGTAGTAATAATAAGTTTCATTGTGTACAATAAATATATTATAAATTTGATTTGTGTATCTAAGGTTTAAATACCATTAAATATTTCATCTTACAAACAATTGCAATATGTTTAAACTATTGTTTTTTAATCTGAATGTAATGTTCTCAGCTGAATTTTGGAGGTGTAAAACTGAGCAAATTTAGAGTATGAAAAAGATTAAAATTACCTTCAAAAAGGATATTAAAGTTAGATAAAATTGCATATTAAGAACTAAAGTTTTTATTATATTAACAATGTATTATGGATTATCCAGGACTCATTTTAAAAGTATTCTAATATGTCAAGTGTACTAAACATGAGGTAAAGCAGTTATCATAGGGTACTAAAAGTAGCTAACCAAATAATATGTTATAGTCAAGAATATCACTCTTTTAAGATCATGAAATTATACCCAGATTAAGGCAAAGTATCAAATACATAAATACTCATAAAACCATTAGTGAAATTAATACTTTATTATGAATAAAGTTGAAAAAAAGATGAAAAAAATTAGAGATATGTAGAGAAGAATATTTCCACCTAACCACCTTCAAGTTATGGTATGCTTAAGCTATTTTCATTTTGGAAAGGAAAGAGGAAAAAAGTAAGAAGATAACATCTTAGAAATGCATATTTAATAACAAGATTGATATGGAGATTTTATTACATCACTAATGAATAAATGGAACATATTAAAATATGTAAAACATGTAGCAATAATAGAAGAGTCAATAGAATAATACCAAATAATAAAAATGAGGAAAGCTATAAAAATGAAAGTAAAATTAATAGTAACACAGCAAATAAAAGTAAAGTAAAAGCAAGACAACAAAATTACTGGGTTTAAAGAAAAGCAGCCTAAATGTATTAGGAAATTTAAATACAGGGGAAAGACATCAGTATAAACACCTGAAAAATTTGGTAAGATGTAAAATTATAATCAACTGGTCTAATTGTCAGCCATTATCATGTATGACTTTCACAATTGGGTATTTTACAATCACAGATTTAATTTTTCTATGGTTCATAAAAGTGACAAGTTTGAAGTACTTAATTTCATAAAAAATTTTATTTTGAAAATGATGGCTAAATATCTTTAATAAGCAAAGCTCTATCTTAACATGATAGATACTGAGTTGTTTTATAACTTAGTGTTTTATGTGTTTGAAAAATGCCTTTATTCTTTGTTATTGAAAACAGTTTTGTCTGGTATAGATTTCTGTCATCAGTCATTTTTTTTAGGAGCATATTGAAGATATCACTTCATATAGTGGCTCCTCTTTTTCCTGTTGACAATTTTGAGATCTTTCTAAAGAAATTTCTGTGATATAACTGTTATTTTTTCTCCAACTTCTGGTTCCTCCTCATGGTATATTGTTTCCCAAAATATCTTGTGAATTTTAATGTGAACTACTCATTTTCTTTTGAACTTTATCTTTGTGAATTTGTTAAGACCTGTATAGAGTTGAACATGTTTAGAGAAAATGTGCATTTTTTTTGCCAATTTTTCAACTATATTATAATTATAAAATATTTTAACTTTAATATTTACCTTTAAGTTTGTTTTAGAATATATAGGTTATATAAATTCACAAGGACAATAAGAAAAACCTCTGAAAACTAATTTGTGATTACTAACTGTAAGAAAATCTTACCCCATAATATACTGTTCCAGTGTCAAGACAATCAATTGTTGTCCACTCTATGTAGCCAAGTCCTTTTCCTGTTCATCATTTCCTCAGTGTGTGAATATTTTCCTCTTGGAAAGACCATTGGTTTTATCTCCCATCTCTCATATTCTATACACAGGTAAAGAAATTTCAAGTTTTCTAAGATTCAGTAGTATTCATAGAACAAAGTTTTCCCTGGTGTATCCTTTCCTCACTGGAAAATTGCAATCAAAACATTTGGGTGGGTGAGATATATGCATTGTATAGTTTTTCACATGTTGAGAGCTCAGTCTTAATTTTTGAGATTCTACCAGAAAATGTGTTTTGTTTCAAGAAACTATAATAATAATAGTAGTTATTATTATTATAGCTATTATTATTTAGAAAAAATAAATTATCTGATTACTTAAATCTAAAATACATTAGATTGATTTCATAGTTTCAAAGATCATTTTTAGCACTAAAACTATTATCCTATTCCAAGCAATAAGTCTAACACACAAACAAAATCCTCATATTGAAGCTGATCACAGTGAATGAATGGTAGGAAGGATAGAAATGCAAAAAGGAAAATTATGCCTATGAAAATAACTCTGAAGGAAAAAATGGAAAATATTATGTATTTGAATTTAATAAAGCATATGGACAAGTAGACTACAAATACATATAAATGAGAATAATTTCGAGTTTTAAAATTTTTCAAAAAAGATATGATTTTGAATAAGTAATGACAAATTGATTATGCACAACATAGGAAGCCATAGAAAAGAATGTGTATCACATTGGATGTTTTCTAAGACCATCTGTTATTAAAAGACAATATAAATGAATATTTTTAATGAGACAAAAAGCAATTGCTTAAGAAAAGAGTGAGGAGAAAAGGGATAGAGGAACGTTTGTTTAATAATGCATTGGAGCTGGGCACGGTGGTTCACTCCTGTAACCCCAGCACTTGGGGGCGTAGGGGAATGGATTGACTGAGATCAGGGTTTCGAGACCAGCCTGGACAACATGGCGAGACTTTGTCTCCACAATAAATCAAAAAATTAGCTGGGTGTGGTGGCTCATGCCTGTGGTTCTAGCTACTTGGAAGGCTGATGTGGAAGGATTGTCTGAACCCAGCAGGTCGATGCTGTGGTAGCCATGAGCGTGCCATTGTGGTCCAGCCTGGGCAACAGAGAAAGACTCTGACTCAAAAAACAAACAAACAAACAAACAAAACAATTGGGAGTAAGTCAACATTAACATTAATGGGAAAAAAAAAAAACAGATACATGAGACAACAGCAGAATGTGAAATCAAATACATGTGTAATAGATTTAAGAAAAAATAGCTAAATGTGTAAATCACATATATTTGAGTAAAAATAAAATGCAGTATGAAAATAGTACATACTAGAGATCAATAATATTTCTATTTCTGAATGCTTTTCCTGGGCTAAATCTTAACATGCATGAACTATATAATTTTTATGTCAACCTTATGAAATCATACTATTGTCATAGTATGATACTATTGTCACATTTCTATGAATAATGAAAGTCAATTTTCCATAGGTAAAGTTATTTGTTCATTATTGCTCAATTACAAGGTGAATGAATCAATGGATAAAGAAAATGCGGTATATATACAGAGTGGAATTCTATTCAACCTTAAAAAAGAAGGACTTTCTGTTTTCTGCGATGTGAATAAACCTAGAAGGTATTATGTTAAGTGAAATATCCCAGGCACAGAACTACTACAGGCTCTCACTTATTTGTAGAATCTAAAAAGTGTCAAACTCATAGAAGTAGATAATAGAATGTAGAAGTAATAATAAAAGTAGATAATAGAATGATGGTTACCAGAGGCTGGTAGTGGGGTGGAGGATTGGGGAGATGTTGGTCAAAGAAATAAACAATTTAGTTTGATGAAAAAAATAAAGTTAAATAAATCTATTGTACATCATTGTCATATAATTAATAACAAAATATTTTATACTTAAAATTTTCAAAGAAAGTAGATCTTAAATGTTCCCACCATAAAAAATGATAAATATATGATGTAATGCATTGATTAGTTATTTGCAATGTATACACAAATCCAAATATCATAATACATACACCATAAATATATATACAGTTTTTATTTTTAAATGGAAAATAAACTAAAAACAGAAATGAGATTTTAAAAAGCCCCTGTTGTGCTAGTTCAAACCAGCTTAGCTGAAAGGCTTCTGTTCTCCTTCCCAGCCAGCTGGTGGACATGCCTGCCTTGTGCTTTCTTCTGGGTTATGCTAAAACTTCTTGTGGCTGGAAGCCCTTATCTACTGTGGTCAAGTCAACCTTAGATCTTCAAGGCTGAGAAAACATCTGAAATGTAACACAACTATGTTATTTATATTTTCATTTCTATCAGACCTTTATAATGATTTCTTATTGAACTTAAGCTTAAATGGTTCAGGATTGATTGTAATAGAACATTTACTTGTTTGCTAGTCTAACCCTCTCAGCTGTAACTAAGTACTATTTTACAGTGAAAAAAAAGAAAGCAAATGATTTAGGTGTGATTCAAATCCACACACTCGAATTCAAAATGAAAGCAACTAGCAATATATAAAAAGCTTAATTTTTATTAAATGTGTGTATGCATTTTGGTTTTATATGAAAATCTATTTTATGTATAAGATACAGGTAAAGGCTTATACAAAAAGATACTCAAATTATTTTGTCAAACATTTACATGAAATAAATTATCTAATGATAATATCAATGACCATAGCTGAAATGAGTTAAATTTGCTCTGTAATCTGAGACCATGAAAGTTATAAATATCTATATGCCATTTAAATAACCCGAGGATGTATGTCTGCATAAACTTAAAATAATAGCCACTTTAAAAAAAAATCAACTTGACTATAGTTTCTGTGTTGCTATTGAGTAGCAACAACTGTTGGACTCTAACAGACATCGAAAGAAAATTTCACCATTTCATTTTTAGAAAATTATGACAACTAATTGGCAATTTTTTTCAGAAAGAACATTTACACAGATCAAACTATTATTCTAAACAAGAGAGCTAACAAACTTGTACCAACTTACTAGCTAAGTGTGAATAGGGATAGATTTTAAATATGTCAATATGTCATAACAGTTATGATCATTCCACATCAATAGTGTAAATAAGAAACAATTATGAGTGAAGATTTTGTATCTAAAATAAGAGATTCATGAAATGATTTATTTAGAGTAATGTTCTCTCAAATATACTTAAAGAGTTATTTTTAAAGTGCCTATAGTTTCTCTCACAAGTGAGCATATTCAGAGTCAGGAATAATCTTTTTTTTTTTTTTCTTTTTCTTTACTGTTCCAACTTAGCTATAATTCACTCTATTTTGTTTAAAAGCAATCAAAAAAGTTTTTCACCTGGGAATGTAAATACAACTGAGTGTCATAAAGGAAGCACCAGTTGAAGTGAAAATTATGGCATATTACCTATTTCTTCATATTTTTCTTTGTCACTAAATCTTACCATATCATTCAGTGATGATGATCATGATCAATTTAATATTTCTTCCCCTTATACCTTATAATCACATTTTTCTTTGTTTCTTTAATGTAACTCAAATCCAAAACCTCATTTTTCCCTGTTTCTATTTTTAATTTTTATCTACTTTATGTAATAAAAATAAATCTATTCTATCCTGATTTCTTCCATAGATTGATATTTTTAATGTCTAATATCCTTTCTTCAAATAGCATTATCATATGAATAAAAATAGTGTCTTTGTCTATTTTTGTGTTGCTATAAAATAGGAATACCTGGAACTGTATAATTTTTTTAAAAAAGTTTATTTAACTCAGAGTTCTGCAGGCTATACGAGATGCATGGTGCCAGCATGTGTATCTGTGAGGAAGAGTGTGCAAAAATCACATAGCAATAGACGAAGCAAGAGAGAATGAGGGAGGTGCTAGACTTTTTTTAACAACTATCTTTGGAGTGAACTAACAAAGCAAAAACTCACTCCTTACAACAAATACACGAATACAGCACCAAGTCATTCATCTGCCCCCATGACCTAAACATTTCCTATTAGTTCTCACCTCCAACATTGGAGATCAATTTTCTCTTTTTGTTGTATTTGTTGTATATGTTGCATATGTCTGTATCTATACTTGTATCTCTGTGTCTCTGTATCTATCTATCGATTGATCGATCTATAGATCTATCTATGAGACAGAGTTTTGCTATGTTACCAAGCTGGAGTGCAGTGGCGCAACCTCTAACCCCTGGACTCAAAAGATTTTGCCTCAGGCTCCCAGATGTCTGGGATGATGGGCATATGCCACCATACTAGCTAATTAAAAAATATACAGAGAGAAAGAGACAGGGTATTGCTATGTTGCCTAGACTGATCTCAAACTCTAGGACTCAAGCTATTCTTCTGCCTCAGCCTCCCAAAATATTGGGATTACAGGCATGAGTCACCATATCCAGCTGGGATCAATTTTCAACATTTGGAGGGGGCAAATATCCAAACCATAGCACATAGTGAGGCCCATTTTTCATTTTCCTGGAATGATAAATTTACATCAGTATGCTAAGCATTCCTCTCACCGTAAGTTGTGTAGTCAAAGATGCTAGATGCTCGTTTTTTCCCCACATACAGATTTTCCAGTACTTTTCAAAAAATCAGGTAAGTTCTTTGAAACCATAAGCTTTACAGTAAAATTTAAAAAGAAGAGTCATTTAAAAATTTGCACATTTTCTTAATATTACCACATTTTCCAGTTATTTGTTAGATGTTGTACTTTGACAAGGACATTGGTAGAGGTTTATATGTATAGTGTTATTTCCTTTTGTATGCGCTATTTTAAAATGATAAGATGACTATGACATGATTCTCAGAACACATATTCTTTATTTTACATTTTCTCTTGGGGATTCTCACTTCTTTTCCTTCTCAATTAGTTTATCACCGTTCTTCAATGGTTACATAACAAAAAAAATTTAATATGAAAAGCAGAATGTACATGATTATCTTTTACCATTTTATATTTCTGTATACTTATATTTCTTTTATTTGAAGTAGAGTTGCCCTTTTATTTAAAAATTTTGTTTAAGATTTTCTCCAATTTACCAGTTTATGGTAGAACATTTGATCATTGAGCTGAAGGTTAAACATAAACTCTACTTATAAACAACATAATAAGGAAACATAACATCCAGGATTGGTACAATTTGTTTCAATCAATAATACTACTGAAATTATAAGTTAAAAACTTTAGAAAAAAGTTATATATTTATGATATATGTACATGAAGCAATAAAGCATGATTACTAAATAAGCATTCTAAATATCTTGGGCAATTTAAAAAACATGTTATTTTGGCATATGTAATATCACAAGGAAATTCTATAAACATTCACAAGTTCTTTCAAACTCAGATCTATAGTAAAAAAAAATTTTGTTTCCATTTTCACTTCATCTTTTCTAAAGTAATGATAAGTAAAGACAGTCCTAAAATATATTGAGCTACAGAAAAGAAAACAAAACTGTAACAAAAAATTGTAATCTCCCAATATTGTTTGAGAAGGTCAGTCTCATTCAGTTAGTTTAGCAATCATATCTATTCTGTTGCTCCATACTGATTTAAAAATATCCTTTGCCCTTCAGCAGTTACAGTCCACTGATGTCAACAAAAATAGAAAGCAGAATTATATCTACACCTTTTGAGAGAAAAAAATAGTCTTTAAAACGTTTAAAACTGTCCCATTTTAGCATACAATTATTAATTTTGAAACTTTCTATTTTAGAATAAGCATTACATAATTTGTGGTATGATGATACACCTAATGTTTTTAAAAGTAGGTAAAGTTAATTGCAGTGAAACAACTGGGGCAATCCCTGTGAAAGATCAGATTTGAAAAGGCTAGCAGAAAAGTGACCGTGGATCAGTTTAAACATTGAGTAGTTGTCCAAAATCATTCTGTTATAGAAAACATGAAATTCTAGAAAAACATTTGTAGAATAAGAAAAACTCTCTTGGTACTCTATAAGATTGTAAAAAGAATTCTAAATTGATAATCCTCTCATTTCCTCCTCTCTAATTCCTCTATTTTTGTCACAACTTGTTGCAGTCTCCAAGTGATTAAGTCTCCTACTAAATATAGAATGCAGACCTATGACTCCATCTTTAAATGTATATGTACTGTCTCATTTGCCAAATATAACCATATTTCATTTATTTAGTCAGTTGTTCACTCATTTATTCATTCATTCAAGAATTTAAGACCCTATAGTACTTTTACTCACAATCATGTATCAATGAAAGTATCTAACGCTACTTCTGATTCTGAATGGTCTTTTCTTAATGACATAACCATTCTAAGTAATGTATCTGAAATTGAAGAACTGAACAAATCATTCAGTTTTAAATTACTTCAAAATGCTATTTTAATTTTCCAAGCTTCATCGTTAGATGACAGGATCATTAGAATAAATCAGGGAGAATATAAAAAGGCAGTTATATACTTCTGGAATAATAGATACTGCATTTATCCTCTCAACTGAAATAACCAAATACATGAACAAAGTATATGAAACATACATGGCTCACAAGAGAGTGGCAATCAGAAAAACAAGTGAGTCTTGTATAATAAGA
Source organism: Tarsius wallacei (assembly GCA_963574415.1). Taxonomy (NCBI): domain Eukaryota; kingdom Metazoa; phylum Chordata; class Mammalia; order Primates; family Tarsiidae; genus Tarsius; species Tarsius wallacei. The sequence goes on along the minus strand of CAUYQG010160182.1, from coordinate 11,809 downwards.
AACAAATGAGGTGAGCCCTTCGATTTCTCCCTTGAGAGAGTTTTAGAGAGTGTTTTCAGAGAATGGTGCAGAGAATGGCAGAGGAAAATCATGGAGCTAGTTAGTATGACAGAATATTGAAGAAGAGAAAGCTAGACAAAACAAAACAAATGAAACAACGCTCAAGAATTCTGCACAAGATCCATTTCATGTATTTAGCTGAGTACTGATCACCACATATTATAGAGGAAAATACCTAAAGCCATTTTACCCCCCAAAATGATTAGTGTACAGGATGTGGAATAGTGCTTATTATCACAAGACAGACAAATCTCAAAATTCACAAGACACTGTAAAGTGAACAGGATTGTCTTCTCTTAGTAATGTAGAGATAGCACTACTATAGTAACAAATATGAGTAAAAAGACTTAAATGTATATTTCAAAAATATTTATAGAAACACAAAAATATCCATTATAGGAATATAATCAAATGAGAATAATCCAGAATTCACACAGATGTTAGAATTAACAGAAAAGGAACATTGATTATAACTGCCTTCAAAAGCTAAACAGAGACATGAAATATGTTTGAATAAACAAATCAAAATTCTGGAGATGAAAAGACAATGTGAAAACTAAAAAACACAACAGAGAGGGTTAATGGAACCTCCCCTCAAAAAAACAAGTATCAATATTATAAAATGGTTCCAGACACAAAAATTATTTTCTCTGACCACTATGAATTATAAATAAGCAACAAAAATATATATTTACAAAACTCAAATTTTGGAAATTAAATAACATATTGTTTAGTAAATCATGCATTAAAAAAAAGATCAAAATGGATATTAGTATTTTTCATGTTGTCACTCATAAGCAGACCCTGAACATTTATTATAATACTATAAGAAAGAGATTGACAGTAGTAGGACACTGCCAAGGGAGCAGGAGGACATATCACATCAATAATGGTAACTGATCTCAAACCAGGTGAAGTGGGGACCAAAGTAACAAAGAATGAACTAGTGATACACACCAATAACATGGGTGAGTGTTAACATAATATGCTGTCAGAAGGATATCAGGTTAGAAAGAGTACATACTGTATGATTCTATTTATATAAAACAATAGAAAAGGTTAATTTATAATGGCAGCAAAAAATAATTTACTTATTTTCTAGGAGTAGGTGGGGCAAGAACAGGTAGAGGTGAGGAGGAGTTATTACAAAGGCACTACATGCTATGTAGCATGTAGTCAATACATATTGCAGTATTGACTGCAACTATTTTCTTAAATAGTGAACCAAGAAAAAGTAGCATTATAATGAAGATATAATGAATTTAATTTTAGATTCAATAAGCTTGTGACACATAAGGGACTTTTGCAGTATGACATTCATCTAGGTATTCAGGCCTGAATCTCAAGAATGAGCATTTGGTTGGAGATATATATGATAATAATGCTAATTCTAAGTCAACATTGCATTCATGGGTTAAATTGTAATTGCTCTATAAGAATATGTTGAATCAAACAAAACAAGGGACAAGAAAAAGGCAACATGGAACAACACTCTAAAGGATAAAGAGAAAAACAAGTAGTAAGATATTCACATTTTAAGAATACTTACATAACTTCCTTCCTTCTTTCCTTCCTTCCTTCCTTCCTTCCTTCCTTCCTTCCTTCCTTCCTTCCTTCCTTCCTTCCCTCCTTCCTTCCTTCCCTCCTTCCTTCCTTTCTTTCTCCCTCCCTCCCTCCTTCCTTCCTTCCTTCCTTTCTCCCTCCCTCCCTCCTTCCTTCCCTTCCTCCTTCCCTCCCTCTCTCCCTCCCTTCCTTCCTCTTGTACATTCTTCCCTGTTTTATTCCTTGCTCTCTTAAAAAATATATATATATATTCAAGATATGGGATTGGCCAGGCTCGGTGGCTCAGCCTGTAATCCCAGCACTTTGGGAGGTTGAGGCGAGTGGATTGCCTGAGTCTGCGGGTTCAAGCCCTGCCTGGACAACTTGGTGAGACCTTGTCTCTACAATAAATCAAGAATTAACCATGCTTGATAGCACGTGCCTGTAGTTCCAGCTACTTGGAAGGCTGAGGCAGAAAGATCACTGGAGCCCAGCAGGTCCACGTTGGGATGGCAATGAGCGTGCCACTGCACCCCATCCTGGGTGACAGAATGAGACTCCAACTCAAAAAAAAAAAAAAGATACGGGGTACAATTCAGGGTTAGGTATGCAAGTGGTCATTGCGCAGGTAAAGTTTGGTCCTCACTTTGGTTCCCACTTCACCTGGTTTGAGATCAGGTATCCTTATTGATGAAGTGTGCCTCCCCTCCTCCGCTGATGGTTTCCCACTGCTGCCAATTCCTTTCTTGTAGTAATATGACAATTTTTCAGGATCTGCTTATGAGTAAGAACATTTGGTGCTCAGTTCTTTGTTTCTGTGATAGATCAATGAGTATTATAGACTCTAAATCCATCCAAGTTGCTGCGAAGGTCATAACCTTGTCCTACTTTATGGCTGTGTAATATTCCATCGTGTTTATGTACCACATTTTTTTAATCCAGTCCACTTTCAATGGATAGCATGATTGGTTTCATGTTTTTACTATCGTGAATAATGCTGCAATAAACATGTGTGTTCAGGTATCTTTTTCATAGAGTGATTTGAATTCCTCCAGGCATATTCCCAGAAGCGGGATTGTTGGGTTGTATGATGGTTGATTTTTTAGATCTTTTAGGAATTGCCACACTGTTTTCCACAGAGGTTGTACTAGTTAACACTCCCACCATCAGCGTAGAAGTGTTCCCTTTTCCACGCATCCTCTCCAGCACCTGTTGTTTTTTGAGTTATTGATGATGGCATCCTGACTGGAATTAGGTGGTATCTCAGTGTGGTTTTAATTTGCATTTCCTTTATGATTAGTGAGACTGAGCATTTTTTCATGTATTTGTTGGTTGCTCATATATCTTCTTCTGAGAAGTGTCCTTCATAGCTTTGCCCACTTTTTAATAGGGCAGTTTGTTTTTTTCTTTTTGGTATGTTTGAGTTCCTTATAGATCCTAGATGTTAGGCCTCTGTCAGATATACAGTTGGAAAATATTTTCTCCCTTTCTGTGGGCTGTCTCCCCACTCTCTTGATGATTTCTTTTGCTTTGCAGAAGCTTTTCATTTTGATGCAGTCCAATCTGTCTCATTATTTTTATTTGGGTTTTTGATCAGGAATTGGCTGACAGTTCCAATTTCCATAAGGGTGTTTTCTGCATTTTCTAATGGTTCTTATAGTTTGAGGTTTTACATTAAGGTCTTTGATCCATCTAGAGTTGATATTTGTGTACGGTCTTGTTTTAATCTTCTGTGTGTAGTCAGTCAGTTTTCCCAGCACCATTTACTGAATAAGTTCCCCTCTCCCTAGTGGTTGTTAGCGGAGACTTTGTTGTCAAAATGAGTTGGTTGCAAAACAGGTTTTGCTTCCAGAATCTCTATCCTATCCCATTGGTCTATATGCCTATTCTTGTACCAATATCAGACTGTCTTGATTATTGTAGCCTTATAATAAAGTTAAAGTCTGGAATTACCTTGTTCATTTTGTATCAATTCAATGCACATTCACTTGACACTCAAATTTTCAAGGTACTGGACCTTAAGGGTTCTAGATATTGATTAATTGAGTCATCCTATTCATTATATTCTAATTTATTTTACAAATATTTGCTACTTACCTTTCATCTTTCAGAATCTGTTATAGAAACTACAGATAGTACATTTAATTGCACAAACATCTTCCATGCTCTTGTAGAACTTACAAGTGTGAGGGGACAAAAAGTAAACAATAAAACATAAAAGGGATGTAAGTAATTATATATATAATGATACATGCATGTACATATATATATACACATATTATATATATATATAAATAGCCATGGTGTATGTAAATAGTTTTACATGTACACATACAAATATGACAGATACTTCAAAAACTTTAAAATTCATTGAGGAATACCCTTTGGGTGATATAAAATACAGCGCATTGTTGAACAATATGTGGAAGAGGTTGGAAAGATCAGTTGTATTTTTCTGTAATCTCCACAGTAAGATTTAGTTGAAAGAGTGTGAGCTTTGAGATCAATCAGACTTATGTTTGATTTTTGACTTAACTTGTATTAACTGTGTAACCTTGAATTAACTGTGTAACCTTTAATCAGCTCTCTAAAAATCATGGGTCATCACATAAACACGGGATACTAAAATACACTAGAACGGGTTATTATGAAAGAAAAATGTTTTAATACTTGGTAAAGGTAAAACTACCCAGATGATATATTAACTAACAGCAATAAGTGTTAACTCTTTTCTCACAAAATAGATTACTACTGTATAAATTCAAATTAATCCCATGTAATTTTACCAGTAACTAGTTAGCATATTTTTATAGATAAGTGTAATAGTAGTGAATGATAATGTCATTGTCTTGAATATTTCTCATTTCAAGCCAATTTTGCCCACTATTAGGAATGGTTAACATTTTCTTTCCTTTGGATAAGGTATCTTATATATTTAAATAGCCTGTTTTAATGAACTAACTACATAACTATTGCTACTAAAAATGTTATTTTATCTTTTAAACTAATATGCTGTACTTTAGGATGCTTTACAATTTCTTTAGATTTGTCAAAAAAAGTTTCAGTAGAGGATTAAAAATAATCATATTGTTCTTTCATCTTTACCCTTAGTAAAGTCAATAGTATAAGTGATGTAAAACCTAACGGCCATGCTTTTTAATTCTCAGTATATTTTTGAAAGATTAAAAATATTTATTTAAGACCAAGTTTTCTCTATATTGAGGAAGAGTATTTTAGTGATATAAAATACCTTCCTACTGAAGTTGGGTTTTTTTTGTTTGCTTGTTTGTTTCTAAAGTGTGACTTATGTCATGCTAATTAGGGGTTGCCTGCTCATAAATAACTTTTCCTCGGATGGCAGAAATTATCTCCTTAAAATTAATTCAAGTATATATTTCCTCTTTCAATATGGCCTTTACAAAAAGATTAAAGTAGCTTATTTCTTTGTCTATATAAAATCAGTTTAATAAAAACTGTGCCATCAATTTTGGAACAAACAAAAAGATCTTAAATGTACATTTCTGTTCAAAGACACTACTGATTTTTTTATTACTAGTGAAATACTAAAAATGTACCCTAAAATCAAGAAAATATAATATTCATTGAGACTTTATAAATTACCAGAATTTATAAATGATTGATGCCCTCACATTTACCATTTGCATTCTGGTAATTTTATTTAGAGGTCAGTATTGCATATCATTGTCAAGCATTAAATCTGTCTTTATTATTGCATATTATTTATATATAAATTGTGAGAATGACTGAATAATTTAGTTTTTCTAATAAAAATGATCCACTGTCAATAATCGTGATGACAAATTATCTAAAATATATTAAAACCTTAAATAAATAATATAAGATCATGTTCTGAGTGCTTAATTTTAGTGAAAAGAATTCTGGGGGTTGGGTGCAGTGGCTCAGGCCTGTAATCTCAGCACTTTGGTACTCAAAGTGGAACGATCCCTTGAGTCCAGGAGTTCAAGACCAGCCTGGACAGCATAGAAAAACCTTGTATCTACAAAAAAAAATTAAAAATTAGCTGGATGTGGCAGCATGCAACTGTAGTCCCAGCTACTCGGGATACTGAGGTGGAAGAATCATATGAGCCCAGGAAGTTGAGGCTGCTATGAGCCATAATCATCATGATCATGCCACTGCACTCTGGCCTGAGTGAGTAAGTAAGATTCCAACTCAGATAAAGACTTCTGGGTACTTTATTTATGCTATTATTTAGTGCTCATAAAAGTCTTATGTTAAAAGTTTAAATGAGATTTGTTACACAGCTTACCTACACAAACAAAGCAAAAATCTTAAATACAGGAGCAGGAATTTAAATGTGAATGTTTCTGATTCAAAAACAGCATAATGTTATCTTCATAAATCATTTAAAACATAAATATCCATATTTTTAAAAACTGTATGCTGTTGTAGAGCTGTAGACTTTTTCTTATCTTTCATGTCTAGACCCAGATTTAAAGGTCTCCTATAATTCGGTCAATCATATATCTTTTGATTAACCTAAAGTCAACCTATTAGTAGCCTTACTTACATGTATAAAATACCTTTTGCCATATAATGAGTGACAGCTTATTATAGTTACCTATTTTGCTCACACTCAAGGAAAGTATCAAGTCACTGGAGTCATTTTAGTTTTTAGTATTCTGGCTCCCAAAGCTTCAATTCCTTTCTGACATTTATTCTTAAAACACAATTATAAATTTTTTTCTTTCACATATATTTGAAAAGGGTTATAATATAATAACTTATATGATTTTATTATCCTACTGAGCTTTTCACCATTCCCCTTTGATTGAAGGTAGAGGCTACATGCTTAGGATAATCACCTGGACATCAGAGTGACACAAGTTCCATGACATTTCACAAAAGTCAGTTCTGCCAGAGATTATGGATGACAATCTTCAAATGTCAAATGTTCACAAGGAGATTAGAAAGGGATTCTCCAAGACAAGATTTATTTATTCTCAAACTGATTTATCATGTTTCTCTTGATTTGCTAATTCTGGTATTGTTTGGGAAGTAGCCAGAAATGAAATGAGGTTTTAAGAGTAACCTAGGGGTATCTCCTGAAAGAGATACAAGTTAGGGACAACAATATGCATGTTTGAACAAAGCTTTTTGTGGTACATTTTTCTATTTTTTTAATGTAACCACTTGACTGCCAACATAAAAACCTAACATTGCAATAAACTGGACATTGTGGCATTTTTCCTTAAGATTCCTTATGAAGTCAGAAGTTCACTCAAACTAAAAAAATGGGAATCCCGGCCCTGCTATCAACAAATTTTCATCAACTTTCAGGTAGTACTTTCCTCATTCCAAAATAAATGTGGTGCCTTTAAACAAATGAGAATATTACTTTTCTAACTTTAAGACATGAGGGCCTTGGAGAAAAATAAAAACTAAAACCACCCATTGCTTTTGTTTATTTAGTGTGGAGTTAGAGAAGAGAATAGATAGATGTACTTAGAAAACACATAAAAGAATCTTGAAGATTGCACCTAAAAGGAACAACAAAAATTTTAGAAAAAAAAATTACTTTTATGAATTTTTTAAATTACTGGTTGACTGGATGTGTTAAATTAAGAGGTTAAAAACAAGACAGCTATATATTTTTGCTTCTATTATCATAAATAAGTAAAAAAAGGTGGGTTAACAATACTAGAAGGTTTAAAAAGAAATTCCTTTTTCTATTGCCATATTATCAATTGTCATGTTATTCTCAAGTAATCTGAAGTTACAATAGACTAGGCTGTAAGCTGGGTGAAGTGATTATGGTATGATTCATAGATTTATGCTATTGCAACTGGTATTCTTGAAACTAATACCATGATTAGATCAATTTCCACATTTAAACACAGAAAATCTCATAAAGCATACTGTCTCACCAGATATACATTATTTTTTCCAATTAGATACTTAAGATTGCTTTTTCAAAGCATGAAGAAATTATTTAAAATAAATCTCATTATTTATTAACAAGCTATCAAACTTACCCCCAGTGTTTCATTTGAATACAACCTGCCTTCACTCTTCAGGCTGCTAAAATGGTGCAGAGTTTTTCAATAAAGCAAAGGCAGAGGGAATCAGATGCGTGTTCATAAAACAACCAAGGAAAACAAGCGGGATAAGCAGAAATACATTGCAGAGTCAATTCGCAGTCAAGCAGAACTGACACAAAGCAGCCAGCTATGGCAGAGCTCCCACTGAGGTGGTCCTATTTTAAGCAGAGCCCAGAGCTTGTGAATAGAGTCTATTATTTCTTCCTATTTTAATTTAATAGAAACTGAGCAAAGCAGATTCCAATTCCATCATCAAATTAGGTAGAGCTAAGCAGAATGGATTTTACACTGGAACATGGAATCTGAGAGAAGGTGACAGAAAGCAAGAGAGTCAAAGCATTTTAAACTTTATTTTAATTTCTCATTTGATTAAAATAGATTTCAAAGTGTCCAAATTAGACATTCTAAGATCAATTTGAAATTTGGCAGTAGCATGCAAGGCATAGCGCAAACTGTAAATCCAGCCAGGAACAATATAAATTTTATGAGAGCCTTCTAAATTCCTGTTTCTAATATCTTGCAAAGCTTCCTAAACTATATACCACAACTATTTTCATTTTCTAGATTTTATGATACTTTGCATTCAGTTTTTAAATAGAATTTTAAGACAATTTAAATTCCTTCCCACATCAATGATCAATGTGTATGTGTATGTGTGTGCATGCACACATGTGAATGTGTGAATGTGGTTTTTGTTCTTTGGGTCTTTTCTGGTGTAGATTCTCTCCAGGCACAGAAAATTTTAAAATCGTTTTTTCCAAAGTTAACATTAGCATGAGTATATATCTTTAAAAATGCCTGATATCAATTTAGTCTAACTACAATCCAAATTTTTAAATATTATTTAAACCTAAGAAAAGTTTAATATATCCTCAATACTGGGGCAAGAACACAGAAATCTGGGTGACATAGATCCTTAGAGAGGCAGAGGGAGTCCGAGAGTTCAGACATCACCTAAAATAATAGCCCAACTGTGTCTTCAGTCTAACTTTATGCAGTGCAAGCCCTGAACACTGGTTCTGATTAGTTGTCCACACATTCATTCGTTTTTTCTACCATTACTCATTGCCTTCTTGTCAAAAACTGTGAGCACTTGCTATAGTATCGTGATTCAGAATACCTTTAAAAAAACAGAGATAGACATAAAAATAGATTTTAAAAAACAGGTAAAAAGAGTATTAGCTTCATGATATTTTATTGCTTGCATACTGGGAAGTAATAAAACTAATTCCTACATAACTTTTGGCAAAGCATTAAAGAGAGTGATAAAAAAATACAGTATGTTGGTAAACTCAATAACTAAGTTTTTAGACATGGAATTAGCTTTGAACATTGGCTCATTTGCTTTTACTTTCCTGCAAACAAGATGTCCTTGAAGGGATAATAGATAAACATAAAATATGCTTCATATTACAAAGGGAAACATAGCTGATTATAGAAAGAAATTCAAAAAAGGCAATGTTTTAGAGAGAGTTCTTAGAGAATACCTCACTAAAAACGTGCCATTTGGACAGAGAGCTGATGAAACATGAAACAAGAAAAGAATGATCACTATTTGGAAAGAATCAGAAAATGGAAACATAAGTTCAATGACCATGACCAGTAACAAGCTTGCTTTAATCAAAGAACATCTAGAAGGCTGTTACTGCTACAGATGAATACATGAGAAGAAAACATTATAAGATTTAGTGAAAGTAAAAAAGGAAATGCATGATAAATATATTTTGTATTAAAATATTTATTCATAACACCAATATTTCTATATAAGTTAAAAGCTGTCAACACTGGGAAAATGATGAGACAAGTGAGTTCTGGAAAATCTAACTTTGCATGTCAGGATATGTTTCCTTATGAAATTATAAATATGTTGCCTCAATTAAATGTTTATAACTGAAAAATGTTGAAAACCTTAGGTTAGATTTTCATCTCTATTTCCATATTTTTAAAAATATCCTGAATTTCTTAGAAGGTGATGACATAAACAGACTGCCTGAGCTCCTGTGCATGCACAATTCTGCGTGTGTTTCTGTGTGTAAGTGGGAATGTGAGAGGCTGACTGAGTGAGGACTCAGGAGCAAGTAGTCAGGGCCCTCCTAGTGAAACTGCTGGTGCCATAAGTTCTCTGCTTGGACCCTAGCGCTTCCTCGAGTGGAAAAGCTGTGCACCATTTTCTAAAATCAACAGAGTTTTTCTGGGGAAGAACGGCTGGAGTGATTGCCTACCCCATCACCACAGCACCGGACTGAATGCTGGCAGTGAGGGCCAGGGAGGGAGTACAGCAAGGGAGCCTGAGGCAGAGTCCCAAGGAAACAGTGAGGAGAGTCACCCTGAGCCTGGACTGGGCTCCAGTGCCTTTCCACCAGGTCCTGAGATCCAGAAACTGTGGTAACTGCTGGAGAGGGAGCTATTGAACGAATTGGTGACAGGAACAGCCTCCAGCAGAGAAACTGACAGACTCTATAATGCTTGGGCAGAAAATTGTTCCAGGGAAACCTCTGTGGAAGAGCAGAACTGCATCTTGAGACCAGGCACTATCTCTGTGCTGCATTTGGGCTGCTCTTTGCAACTTCAGAGAACATTGCCCCCAGCCTGGTGAGTAATGGCAGATGGGGAATCCCAGAAGATCTACTTTCACTCTGAACCAGCTGCCAGGCAATAGACACAGACAGCAGACAGCAGAACTGACTGAAAGAAAGGTTGGTGCCTGACTTCCCCCTGTCCCTAGCAACAAGTGAAAGAGATCTGAAGGGCAGAGCAGAGACAGGCGGCCTCATTCTCCTGCCATGAACTGGATGCCCTGGGAATTGTGACAAAGCTGAGAGAAAAAAGGAGTGAGATCCTGAGTATCAAGTATTTCAGTCTCCTTCTCTCACCCTAGCACTTCCTGGAGTGCAGAAACTGAGCACCATTTTCTAAAATCAACTGAGCTTTTCTGGGGAAGAACGGCTGGAGTGATTGCCTACCCCATCACCACAGCACTGGGCTGAATGCTGGTAGTGAGGCCCATGGAGGGAGTGCAGGCATGTGATGGCTACCAATTGCAGGAAGCAGGGAGTGAAGATACTAACATCTTAAGTTTCAACAGTGAGTAGAGAATCTGCAATAACAGCCCTGCAGTTGCAGAACTCATTTCCAGATGGAGCCCCCCATCTCATACTAAAGCTGAGAACACTATATTAACATTTTTATTGAGGGAGGGATTATTGGTTTGGTTGATTATCTTGTTAGTTTGTGTTGTTTGTTGGTTGTCTTTCTCTTTTCTTTCCTTCTTCTATTTCTCTTTCTTTGTTCTTTCTCTGCTTTTTTTTTTTTTTTTTTGATTTGGAGTATAAATAAGTTTCCCAGACTGGTGTGCAGTGGCCACACCCGGCCACCGCAGCCACGACAAGCTGGGCGACGGCGAGCCTTCAGCCGCAGCCTTACGAGTATCCAGAATTACAGGCATGCGCTACCATGCCTGGCTGATTTTTTGATTTACTGTAGAGATGAGGTCTCGCCAAGTTGCCCAGGTGGGTCTCGAACCTGCGGGCTCAGGCAATCCACTCACCTCAGCCTCCCAAAGCCCAGGATTGCAGGCTGAGCCACTGAGCCTGGCTGCTTCTTCAGTTTCTTTCATGAATGTTTTATAGTTTTCCTTGGTTAAAGTTATTCCTAGGTATTTTATTTTTTTAATAGCTATTATAATGGGATTGCTGTCTTGATTTCTTTTTTAGTTAGTTCATTATTTATGTATAGAAACACTATTGATTTTTTTGAATTAATTAATTTTGTTTCCTGAAACACCACTGAATTCATTTTATCAGTTCTAAGAGTTTTTTGGTATAATCTTTAGGTTTTTCTTTTTATAAGATCATGTCATCTGCAGAGAGGGACAATTTGACTTCCTCCTTTCCAATTTTAATTCCCTTTATTTTTTTTCTCTTGGCTAATTGCCCTGGCTAGAACTTCCAGTAATATGTTGGATAAGAGTGGTGAGGGGGCCTGGCTCGGTGGTTCAGCCTGTAATCCCAGCACTTTGGGAGGCTGAGGTGAGTGGATTGCCTGAGCCCGCAGGTTCGAGACTCACCCATGCAACTTGGCGAGACCTCCTCTCTACAATAAATCAAAAAATTAGCCGGGCATGG